>MU377362.1:0-23216 GCA_022495195.1 Xylaria digitata
CTACGTTAAACACTTTTGTTTTTAATAACGCATGCTAAGCTTTAAAAAAAAAAAGGAAAAGTTTATTATAACGTAGTAAATATAATAAAGTTAAAGGGTTAAATTGTTAAAGGTGAAAATAAGTTATAAATAATATAAACCTAATAGAAATATAAAACGGCGTAAAATATATGCAACTTTAATAAAACTAAACTGATAATAAATAATATAAAAAAAATAATCTGTAGTTTTTATGCTTTAGAAATAGAATATTTATACTTTAAGATATTTCATTTTTTATACCTATTTAAATAAAATTATTTGCTAAAACTAAGAGATCTTAATTTTAACAACTACTTTATAAATTAATACGCTTTTAAATATTTTTATTTTTATGCTTTAAAAATAGAATATTTATACCATAAAATATTTTATTTTTTATAGCTGCTTAAATAAATAATGAGGGCTAACCTTATGTCATTATATTTAGCTTAAACTAAAGATTATAACCCTAGCTTTTTAACACTTTATATACTAACTTTATAATAACTTAATTACAAATTCTATAGTAATTAAAAACCAAAACTATTTTTAAAGCTGCTTACTGCAGCAAAGATCTTTATTAACGCTATTAACTAGGCCGTTTGTATCCACATTTTTAATAAAATTATTTAATATACTTTTTTCTTTATTAACTATTTTTAAGTTCTTACTATTTTTATTAACACTTTTGGCTATAGCTATATTTTTATTATTTTTATTAACATTTTTAGCTGTGGCATTGTTTTTTTCTGCTAAATCAGTAGCTAAGTTGTTATTATTAGCTAAATTGTTACTGTTAGCTAAAGCGTTATCGTTGGCCAAATTGTTATTAATAGTCTTTAACTGTTTAATAAAATTATAACTAGTAGGTGCTATATAATCTGTTAACCAGGCGTAATGCCTGTTTCGCAGCCAATTTTTATACCGAGCTCACCGGGCAGCTAGCTCCTGATTTATACCAATTTGCTTGTTTAGCCAACCTAGTAGTTTTTAGCGCTTATTACTCTTAAGCAAAGCTGTTGCAATAAACGTAAATCGGTTATAATTGTTTAAAAGATCCTTAACTATATTATTTGTAGCAAATATAAACTAGGCAAGCGTAAACAAGTTAATGTTAAACATTTAGCCAAAAATCTTTTTAGCTGCAGCTTTATGTTTAACGCTACTTGCATTAAAAAATATATTTAATGCTTTAACCTAACTTAAAAAAACAAAGCATTAATACTACTTAAAAAAAGCATGCTAAGCCAACTATATATATAAGTTAATATTTATATTAAATGCAACTTTTAGCTGCTAGGCAAACTACAATTGCTTATATGCTATTATTTTTACAATTTTATTACTTTTAAAATATAATTTTAAAGCTTAACCAATATTGTTATTATTAAAAGTGTTTTTTGTTGCAATAATATGCTAATCTATGCAGTATTTTTAATTATAGCTACTTGCAAAAAAAATAATAGTACATAATTAGACCAAATCTGGCAAAAACCTAATAATATAGCTTTAAATAAACAGCACTTAGTTATAAAACACTAAAAAACCGATTATGTTAATATTAACTACTATAATATAAGCTAACGCGCTATTTGCATAAAATGCAGCCATTGCTTTAGCCTGCTTTATGGCCTAATAATTGGTTAAAATATTATAGACTTTAAATCCGGCCAAATTAAAAATACAAGCTACACATTTAAAAACATATAATTAATAATTAAATAAAGATTATAATAAAAAGCAAGAAATAAAATATCTATAAATGTAAAATATTTTATTTCTTAAAGCAGTAGAAATAGCTATACAAGTACTGTATGCGCCTTAAAAAATGGAATATTTATAAATGTAAGATATTCTATTTTATAAGGCAGCAGGAGTAGTTATATAGGCACTGCATGCGCCTTAAAAAATAAAATATCTATAGATTTAAAATATCCTATTTCTAATATATTAAAAAATAAAGAAACATGCTATTTACTGTTGGACTAAAGCTAACTATGTTATAATAACAGTTTAGACCAACTTATCTTTATTTTTTTGCAAACTTAGCATAAACCGGAGTAAAAAGGTTAAAGCAGGAGATTTAGCAGTTAAAAAATGTAAAAAGCTAAATTAGCAAACTGGTAATGTTAACCGCTGGTTTTAACAAAGTGCATTAAATATAAAAAACGCTTTGCAATCGATAGCGTCAGCAAAAAGCTCACAATGTATTAGCGCTATGTTAAAAATGTTGGCGTGGTCTACAATGCTAGCAGTGCTATTAGTAAGCGTAAGAAACTTAATAAGATTTATGTTAACTAAAACTGCTCTAAGAATATTAGCAGTTTTTAAATTATATTTAAGCTTATTATTAATTTTAATAGCATTTTTTTTTATTTTTATAAAATAATCTTTAGTAAACATTTTGAACTATGTTTTGAATTGTTTTTGTTTTTGTAGTAAGAGTAAAAGCGCTGGCCAGGCTATTGTTAATTTGCCTGTTTTTTTATCTGTAATACTAGCAATAGTGCTAACAAAGTCTAAAGCTTTAGTTGCTCGCTTGTATAAGTTATAATATATGTTTGCTAATACTGCAATATGTTTAGCTTTCGCAACATTAATAAGCAAGTTTTGCTTATTATTTATAAAAGCTAGTAAAAAAGAATTAAGGATTTTTTATAGTACAGCCCACTTTAAACTAAATGTCTTAAATACTAATATAACTGTATTATAAAACCTAACTTAAACTACAGTCTGCTGCTAATTTGCCGAGTTATAAGCTTGTTAATAAAAAGAGCAGTTGAAGCTTAAAGTTGGGGCAACCTTCAAAAATGTCTTAGCTAATAAAAAGGTTGGATCTTAAATAGTTTAGCCTTGCTTGCTTTTGTAACTATTGCTATAATCAACTTTAAAGTTTAACGTAATATTATACAGCTTTATAAATGCTAGTAAAACCTTTGCAAGCCTGTATTTATTAGTTTTAAGTTTTTGTATGCAAAAGAACTGCTAAAATATTTAAAGTGCCCTACTTTAATTTTTTATCGAATAACCAAAACATAAAATTAAGCTTAAAAGTAATATGTTTATATTAACTTTAGTAAATTGTTTAGGATCAGCCTTTATAAAATGTAATAAAGCAGCAATCAATAATATTAAAGGCGCGTTGCTAATGTTTTCTGTAATGATAAATATAACCCTAAGTTTTTATTACATTTGGGTAACAATATAACAGTTTTTATCTCTTTTTAACGCTATAATATTAATAAATACAACTCTAATCTGTAGCGTATAAATAAAACTTTGTTTGCTGTTAGTCAACTTTTAGTCGGCGTTAGTTCTAAAATATAAATACAAGAAGCCGAAGAAATCAAATACTATATATATATTAGTTAAAATTTTGTTGTTATAAACATAAAAAATAAAATATATATAGTATATAAATATTTTATTTTTTATATTTAATAATGCTGCAGTAAGAACTTACAGTTAGTACAAAAGTAACACTTTAAGTTAAATAGTCTTAAAAAATAGCAATATGCTGCTATAACGCTTAGGTTGTTTTTTGTACTAATAATAATGTTAATGTTATATATGCTGCTAAAAATAGATTTTAAAAAGTTATTAAAGTCAGTAATCCAGTTAATGTTGGCCTTTTTAACTAGTGCTTTACTCAGTAAGTAAAACCAGTTAAATATGTTCAATTTATTTTTTTATATAATATGGCGCAGGTTTTTGCTGTTATAGTTATTATTTTTGTCGGGGTATTAGGGTTAAGATCTGGGGGCGCTAACGGTATTAGTTTGCTAAATACTGCGCTTATTCCAGCGCCAAGCAGCCAGGCGAGGTGTTGCCATCCTAGCAAAGAAAAGGATTAAGAAATGGAATATTTGTAGCAGTTTTGTTGCTAGCAAATAGTTAATATAGCAGTACTGTATATAAAAAAAAAAAAGTTGTAGTGTTAAAAAAAGAAGCAAAATAAATAGCGGTGCAAAAAATAATATATATAAAAATATTTTATTTTTAAGTATAAGCCTGTTTGTTTTTATAGCATTGTTATTATTAGCTATTTAAAATATCTTATTTTTAAAACCTATTACTTATTGCAAAGTTTTGGCTTTTTTTGCTTGCTTAGCACTACTTACACTTTTAGCCTTTTTTTTAGTTAAAGTTTAACAATTCTTATTGCGCTTTCTAAGTTTACGTAAATGCTTCTCAGTTTTTTGTTTGTTTTTCTGCTGTTTTTTTTCTGCTTTCTGCTTTTTTTTTTTGGCTTTTTTTTTTGCTGCCGCAGCTTTTTCTACTTTTTTCTTTCAGGCCTCAATCGTTTTAAAGTCTTTATTTTTAGCTGCTTAAAGATTTTTAAGCATATTATCTGCAACTAAATTAATGAACTTGCTTGCGGTCAAATTGTTTAAGTCAGCAAGCTTTACAATTTTTTTAATTTTGGTAAAAAGCGTATAACTTTTATTAGTTTTATTTTTAGCTATTTTTATGACATAAAAAATGTAGTTAATAAAGCTGTAGCTTTTAAGTAGGTAGCAATTTTTAAAGTGTTTTATTGCTAGTTGCACGATAATGAAAATGTTATTGCATACTTGGCGCAAAAAACCTTTGGATATAAATTAGCCTGGATTTATAGCTTCTAATAAGTAACAAATGCAAAGTTAGTTATAAAGGCACCGGATTATTTTATAGCACACAATAGTGCCCAACTTGCTTTCGATTTTTTTATTAATAACATTTTTAGCAGCAAGCTGCTGCAAATACTTTTTTTATATAATGCCTTTATGCTTTTTGTATATAATATTAATAATAACTATAATAGTTTAGTATATAAATTGCAACTAGCTAATTTTAACAAAACAACCAAAAAGTTGGTTTAAAGCGTTAGCACTTTATAATAGCAAAACTACAAAGCTAATATAGCAGCAGTTATAAAAATTAATACCCGCCCTAGCAGTGCGTATACTGCAAATCAAAACCTTAATATTTAAGCTAGAATTATTAAAGTCGGCTACAACGGCCGCTTTTTTATTATTAGTTTAGTAAAAAGCAATAGTTTGAACATTAATTTTTAGTAGTCGGAAAAAGATGTAGATTTTTTTAATTAAAAGCATTAGCAATTTTTTAAGAAATAAAATATAACAAAACTTTAAATAAAATATTTTATTTTATAAAAAAGATAATGTTTAGTAGTATGCTTTTACAAAATGGAATATTTATAATAAATAGATATTCTATTTTTTAAAAAGGGGAGAAATATATTATAAATCTAGGTCGTTAAAGCAGAAAGGACTTACTATTAGAACTAAAAGGATTTTACTATAATAATAACACAATTGGGTAGTTTAGAATAGTTTGGGTTAGGTTTTGCTTTAAAATGGTCGAGTATACTAAAAAATAGCTATGTCATAAACTAGCTTTGTTTTAAAAAGAATTTAATCTAGCTAATCCGGTTTAAAAGTATTGTAGCCTAAAAGTTGTTTTTTGTTTTTTTATATATGTAGTTTGCGCTGCTATTTTGAATATTTTAAATTAGATTTCTAACTTTCTGGACATTTATTGCTACAATTCGCTTTTATAATTTTTTGTTTGCGTTATTATTCTTTTTATCGCTTTTATTTTTATTAGTATCGTTATTTTCATTTTTATTATTGCTATTGCTATTACTTTTTTTGCGCTCGTTTTTTTTATTTTTATACAAGCGTAATATTTTAACATTATTAAGGTTTAATGCTATAATATCAAGCTTTTTTTATATTTTTAGGTTAGGCGTAATAATATTATTTTAACTTTTCTAATTGTAGCCTTGTTTATAATAAAGTATATTGTCTACATTTAGCCGCTTTTAGTTAGCTTTATCTTTATTAGAAAATGCTATATAAAGGCAGCCTTTATATACTAAATACCAAAAGTTATAAATCGTTTAAGTATTGCTGCGCAAAATAATATATATAATAATAAACTTAGCCTTTAATAAATTGTTTTTTGGCAATATGCTTTTGCTATTTAGTATATTAATTTTAGTACTTATATTATAGCGCAAAAATATTTGCTTGTAAATTTGGCCAATTATAATTTTGCATATATTAAAGCTTTAACTGTGCTATTTAGCAATATGGCCAAAAAGTTGCAGCAACAAAGTCTACTACTTATAGCTTTTATCATTGTACGCATTAGCTAACTCAGTTTTTTAATTAGTTATTTAGCTGTCGTCTAAATGTCTAATAAAAGCAAAAGTATTGCGAGCTAAAGGTCGGTTAATACTGTTTATGTTTGTATAGCCCTAAAACTTTATTAGCGTATTCAGATCAAAACTTTTTGTATATATTGCGAGCGCGTTATAATGCTGTAATAAAAAAAGAAAACTAAAAAGCTTTGAAAAACTAAGACGAAAATAGCCTAGCATATTTCTAAGGTGGTTTATAAGCAGTATAGCTAAAAATAGCAGGAGGCACTTTTAGTAAATCGATTTAATAAGCTAATATGTAGTATTTTTAAAGTTTTTGCATGTATAAGCCTTATTAGCAACAAAAATACTAAATTTCTAAGCTAAAGGTGTTAACACAATCTTTATTTTTTAATTAGCTAAAACAGGGTTAGTGTTTTTATTATTATAATTAAAAAAGCTTAATTGTTTTTTTTTTAAATAAGTAAAGTTTTTAATTTTTTTGCTAGTTTTTTTGGCATGCCGGGTGTAAAAGGTTGAATATAATGACATAATAACTACTTTACCGGTTTATAACATAGTTAGCAAAATAAAAAAAAGTAGAAAAGTATTAAAAAACAGAATATCTTTAGCTATAATTTAGATATTTTATTTTTAATCGAATAAATATATTTTAAGGTTAAACAGGTTAAGTTTTATTATAAGTTGCTATAAACCGGCTTTATTAAAGATATGCAACTTTTTAGTTCTATTTATTTCGGCTTTACTTTTGCTATATGCTAAATAAACATTAAAAGCACTAAGAAAAAATTTGCGTAGTATATTGTAGGTCTGGCTTATAACTAATAAAATGGTTAGAACTAATAATGGATAATATTGCTAGCTTTTTTCCGATGTGCTAATCCTGGCCTTGTAGTGGTAGTTAGCTAGTACTCCTCCGTATATAACAGTTTTGCTTGTGCTGCACTCGTTGGCAAAAAAGGCAAATTATAGAAAGGCAAGCAGTTTACTAAGTATAAGTGCAATATTTGTCACAAATAAAAATAGTTAGCTATTATTAATCTAGTGGCCATAAAAAGCTAAAAAATGGAATAGTAAAAAACAAGTTAAATATTCCATTTTTTAAACCCCCCCCCCTTATAATAAGATCGTGGGCTTGTCATATATAGTAATAGTACATATTTTCAAAAATATTCCATTTTTTAAAGTTCTTTATACTTACCAACTAATTAATACAGCCTGTATATCATTTCTGCATGTTTTAATATTTTAGCATTTTTTTAGTTAATATTAAGTAATAAGGCAGCTTATTTAACAATAATGCTAAATCTTTTAAAACTATTAAATATAGCATTTGTAATAGCAATATATTGCTTTTTACGGCGTTGTGCTTTATTTTTAGCGCAAGCTTTTATAGTTTAAGTATTTTTAAATTAGTTATTGCGATCTAGGCTAAAGGGGTTAGCAGGTAAAGTATTGCCTATTTGATTAGAAAAAGAATTGTTTATTTCTATAGCATTATTGGCCCAAACAATAGTATCGATTTTATTTTTTATGTAGGCTTTATAAAAAGGCTTTAAAAAGCTAACCTTTATAATGCCAATTTTAGTGGCTATTTATTTATAAATATAAGCAAAATTTTTTTTGCTAAAATGTGGTAAGCTTTGAGTGCTTTGCTATAAACTAACAGCTACAAGCAGCTTATGTAGCATATATATTTTAGATTGTAATTTGAAACGCTTGTTATAATCTGTAGTTTAATTAAGCATTTGAACAGCATTTACTAGGTTTTAGTAAATGTTTTCTATAGTAGCTTTATAAGCAAAAAGCTTGGATTTAGAAGAGCTAATTTGCAGCTTTAATATAGCTTTACTTTAAACAAAGGTAGCAAGCATAGTATAAGCGCCAAAATAAATAGCGTTTGCTATAGCATTAAAGATAATAGTAAGCGTATATAAACAAATAATTATGCGCTTTTGTTTATAGTAAACATTATTTTTAGAACTATAACAGCGTTTTTAATAAAATAATATAAACATAATAGCGCAATATTAATAGTTGCTAACAAATCCTTCAAACATATATTTAGCAATACTGTTTAGCAAATAAAAGTGTTTAAAGAATTTAATAAGCAGCTAACAAGCTGCTATAACAGTAGCAAGCTTAATGCTTTATTATAATGTTAAGTTGCTTTGCTGTGCAATAAATAACAAAGAGTTTAACATTTGGCTACTTATAAAGCGCTAAAAAGCATTATATAAAAAGTCTTATTGTTAGTTGTTGTTAAAAAAGCTTTAGGCCGGGCTGGTAACTAAGGGGCCAAAGTTTTGTTTATTAAAATGTTTTTCTATATTAGTAACAAGTAAAAGCATGGTTCTAAAATCAGAGGTCTTTTTAAATTTGCTGTATAATTAATAGTTATAATAAGGTTGTAAAACCATTAATGCTAAAAAAAGAAGTATAAATAATTAAACTTGTAGACTGTTTAAGAAATAAAATATTCTAAAGTAGTTAAAATATTCTATTTTTATTTTATATATATAACAGTAATAAAAAAAGTGCTTACTATATATATTAACAAAAAAGTAGAAATTATTTTAACTTAGAAATTGATAAACCGAAGTTATAACCTTAGAAAGCGCTTTGTTTTTTAAGGCTACAATTCGAATGTTAAAACAACAGACAAAGTCTAAGTTTTTTAAGCTGCTAATCATTTCTAATAATGTTGCTTCTCTAATTAAAAGTAAAAAGGCTTCGAGCACTTTATCTCTTTTGCGTGCAGAATACTAAGTTAGCTATAGGTTTTTAAAAAAGTTGCTTAAAACAACCTTTATATTTTTTTTATTTGATAATTTTCCTTTATTAACAAAATTTTTAGCTATATTAACTAAAGCAAAGGAGCAATGTTGCCCGATTAAGCCTTTAATCGAAGTATGTAGTTACAGGTGTTAAAAATAAAATATTTAAAAACAAGGCAAGGGGAAAGAGAGAGGGCGCCGCAGCAAAAAAAAAAAAATGTTAAAAGGAAAAAAAAGTATAATAAGTATAAGCTGCAAAAAAAAGCTATAATTTAAATATTTTATTTCTAAAGTAACCTAAAGGGCGAAAGGTTGCTATAAACAACGTAACAATTTTAAATATTCCGTTTTTAAAAGATATATTAGAAAAAAAAAAAAGTTATAAAACAACTTGTTAATAGCAAGTATTTTGTTTTTAAAAAGCACTTAGTAAAAAGAAGTTAATTACTTAGTATTGCTAAGTATTCTTTTTTAAATAGAAATACAGGTATTTTTATTATTTATATTATATTAACTATATATTTAGCTTATTTAGTATTTAATCACTTTTACTTTTATTGCTAGGTTTTAATGCTATAGTTATATTATTTTAGAATAATATGCTTTTTAAATTATTATTTCTTTTGTTGTTATTTAGCCTTATACAGTTATTTTATTTTGTAAGCGCTATTTTAAGCCCTTTTTAAGTAATTAAGTACTTTGAAATCACTCAACCCAGCTTTTTTAAACAAAGATCTAATACTTTGCTTTCTAATGTTAGAATATTAGCTGCATTGCTACGTAGGTCAAATTGCGCTAATAAATCAATAGCTAATAGCAGAAGATCTGCGCTATTAGAATACATGCTAAAGCGCAGTTTTTTATACCTTTAAAACAAAATAAGCTATAGCACCAGCTTAGCTGAAAGCTGTTTAAAAAACGTACAAATACCGCCTTTAGCATCTATTTTAATAAAATACCAAATAAAGGCACAAAACCCAAAATGTATAACGCTAAAAACTTTGCTACTATTATTTATGCAAATAAAAAAGTAAATAAAGGTAAATAACTTAAAAGCAGATTTTTAAAGCCAACTGTTAGATAATAAAAAATATGTAGGTATTATTAATATAAGCGCCGTGTTTAGCAAATAAATAATAAAATCGCGCAAAAACTTTAGCTTTAAAATCTAATAACTTAATATTTTAAAACAACAGTAGGCAATACTAAAAAAATTAAATCAAAAGTTGTTAGCGCTACACTTTATTGTTTAAACATAAATAAACTTAGTACGTTTAAAGTTCGGTGTAACAAATATGTACAATCTAGCGTACGCTTTGCAGTATTCTAACCAGTTATTCTAGCTAACGCAAATAATGTTTTTTTAGTTAGTAAACATTTAATGCCAAACTATTTTAATTTTAATATACTGTTAAACAAAGCTTTTAGCTTTTTAATACGTAGTGCTGCTAATGCTGCTTAATATTAAGTGTATATAAACCAACTAAAGCTGGCATTTAGCATTATTATAATTGTTATTAGCGTTATCTTTTTTTTTCGCCTTTTTTAGCTTTTTTTGCTGCGCTATAATAAGTACTAGTACTTTGTTATTAAATAATAGTATGCAGTTACTTATTAATATAACAACTTTTTTTTTTTTTAACGCTGCAAAAGCTTTAAGTTATATTTTTATAACGTTAAAAAAAGTTATAACTTAAAAATGCTTTATAATAAGGTTTAGCAAGCCTTTATATAATATAATATTATAAGCTGCGCATAAAAATTTTAGCCGATTAATAAATAAAACGTAGATATAAAAAAACTCCAAGTTGTATGTGCAAACAACTACTTAAAGCGCTAATTTAAAAGTTTTGCTTCATAATAGCTGCGCTTTGCAGCCTTAGTTAGATATTTTAGCATACTGCTATATACGTACCAAGTTTTTAAACAATATAGTTTTAAAAAGCAACGCAGTTTTTAACAAACTTTTAATTATATTTTGCTTCGGCTTGTTATTACTAAGTTTAGCCCTAGAAAAAAAATTTTGAACAAGTTTTAAGGCATTGCTAATAAGCCTAGAGAAATACTAATTAAACAAATTGTTTAGCAGCTACGCTATATTATACGTTTTTATAATTTTTTTAATGCTAAGTTTTTAGTATTGCCGCGTTTTTTTGTTAAGCTAGCAACGTTTCCATTTAGTTTTTTATAGCTAAATCGCCTAAAAAAGTATGTTACTGTTACAAATTAACTGCAAAAAAATAAGCAGCACCCAGTTAATATATAGGTTTTTAGTTTGCTAATTAGTATTAAACTAGTTATATAGTGCAGCTAGGTTTAATAATATAAATATGGCCAGTTTTTTAATAAGTTTAATAAAACAAGTAGCTAAAATTATTATAAAATTATTTAAATCTTAAGTTAGAAAAAAAAAAAAGGAGTTATGCGTAGCATTATTTAAAAACAAAAAAAGGCAAGATTTTTAGCTGAAAAACAGTGTGCTAAAGTTAACAGCTGTAGTAATATACAACCAAAGCATTTAATATTTATAGCGGGTGTTATGTATAAGCGGCGTTAGAAAATCTGGGCTAGTAAAAAATATATTATAAAGCAACTTTTTATAGAACTAAAAAGTATAAAGGATATTTAAAACATAAGGCGGCTGCTCTTTTTGCAATAGCGTGTTCGTTTTGCTATAGTAATAAGCTTTTGTAAAGTTAGGGCTAAAAGCTAATAAAACAAATTATAGCGCATTAAAAAGCAATAAGCCTTTATTTAATGTTTAAAAGTGCTGCTTATGCATATTGTAGGCTTTAAGCTAATATAAGGCTAGCTTTTTATGCTATAAGCCAGCATAATTATTAAGCAGCTTTAGTAAGCCGATGTTTTTAAAAAAGTACTGCATATAATAACAAGATTTAAACTTATAAAACTTGCCGTTAGCTTTTCAAAGTATTTTAGCCAAGCATTTTAACTTATATATTAATAAAAAAAACGGCGTACTATTGTTTTTTCTGTTTTTAGGCCCAATAATGCAAAAAAGGTTATAAAAAGCAAAGTTAACTTAAGTAGCGTTAGAATACAGCTGCTTTAAGTTTAAATTAAATAAATAGTTGTTAAAAAATTTGCAAAAAGCCTTTTTTAGCAAGTTGTTTATTATTACGTTTTTTATATTATGTTTTTATAAAAGAATAATAAAATATGCAAAGTAGTCAGATTTATGCTTATTATATAGCTTTTTAAAGTGTTTTTAAAACAGGGCAACATATTTGCAAAAAATATTATAGCGCAAATGTTTATAACAATAAAACGTTTAAGTTTTGATTAGCTATAGCGTGGCTTTTGCTTTTGTTTAGGCAAAATTAGTAAAGTATTAGTTGATTATAATAAGTAAGCAAGAGTAATAAAGAGCTAGTAAAACATAGTTGTTTACAAACTGTTTTTATATTTAAAATGTTAACTATGTTTAATAATGTTTTTAAATTAAAAGTAAGTTAAAAAAAATTAAATGAACTATATTTTTTTTGCTAAAACTAAAACTATTAAGCAAAATATTATAAGTAGCATAAAAAAATTTTTTTTTAAATAAGCAGTGTATGTTTTATAATACCGCAGTATTATATAGAAACAAATAAAAAAAAAAGAATAAATAATATAAAACGCTTTTTAAAAAGCAAAGCTGCAAAAAGTAGCTATTAATGTTATATGTTTGTACAATAAACAACTGTTGTTAAAAATTTTAAAAAAAGTTTTTAGTAAACTAAAAAGAAAGTTCTAGCTTGTTATTATCTGAAAAAGTATGTTAAAAAGGCATAGCTAAAGTTTTTAGCCTTAGCTAAAAAGTAGAAATGTTTTTTAAATTGTTATTTTATAAGCTTTATAACTATTGCTTTATTTTTTTGTTAGTAATAAAGTTTATTATTTCTGATAATATAGCACTGGTTTTATAAAATAATATATTTAGTTGTTTTATAAGCGTTTTTTAAATAATAAACAAGCAGCTTTATAAAATAATAAAACGATTTATTTATAGCTTTTAAAAAATAAAATATTTTTTATTTTAGAATATTTTGTTTTTTAAAAGCTTTGTTTCTGGTTATACAATAGTATTAATACTAAGAGGTAGCTAGTTTTAAAGTTGGTGTTTTTATTGCAAGAGCACTACTTTTTGTGCGTACGCTTAATTTGTTGTCAGATTTTATTACGTTTTTTTATAAGCGGGATTAAGAACTGCTAAAAAAGCTAATTATATTGGAAAATGCTTTAAGTAGCCGTTTTTTCCTTTTTTTTTTTTTCTTTTTCTTTTTCGTTGTTTTTGTTGGTTTGCATAGGGCTTGCTGCAGAAGAAAAAGTAACAAAAGCTGCTATATTAGTTTAATTATAATTAAAAAAAGTAATAGTTAAAGGTTGCTAGTTTGCTACAAAGCTTTAATTAAAGCTTTTATAATTGCTTTGCTTATTGCTGCTTTTATAAAGCTTTTCTTTTTTGTTTAGTATACGCATAGCAAAATAGTTATTATAGTTAATACGGCTTTTATGCGGGCGTTAGGTAAGAAATTTAAAATCTGTAGCGTTTGCATTATCGGAGTTGTTAGAATTGTCAAAGTCATAAAAATTAAATACAACAAAGTTGTTGCTACATAATTTAGGCAACGCAGATTTGTATTAAAAAAAAGGTGTTTTAATATATAAGTTAAAAAGCTAGGGTTTAAAAGTTAAAAAGTTGCTGTTTGTAAAAAAAAAAAACAGCTTACAGCTTTGTTTTGTTAAGTATTAATAGCATAGCAAAGTATTTGTATTAAAAAAGGATAACAAAGCTAACTTTAAATATAAAACTAATACAGCGGCTAAAATAAAATTTTAACTACTTAGTTGTAAATAAGTTAAAATAAAAAAAATAATATAGACTTAGGTGTTAAAGTAAAAAAGCTTTTGCTTTTAAGCGGCTACTTTTTGCTTGCAAGCTTTAGCACGTTTTTGCTGGCTGCGTTCCGCATTAAAAAAAAAAAGCATAGTGCTTAATAAAGCTTAAGCAGCCCGCTTTAGTATAATAGTATTTATAATTCGAGTTAAACAGTGTTTTACTTTATATTAGCAGAAGTTTTATAAAGAAAAGCTATACTATTTTTTTACCGGCAACAGTTTTAATTAGTATATAAAAGAAAAACAAAAATAATAGCAAAGCTACTATAGTATAAATAAGCTTAACAGCTATAGCAAAACTATTATACGTAAGTTAGGTTAGTTTTGTAAGTGTAGGACTTAAAAGAAAGTGTTATAATTTAAGTGCACTATTAACTAAACTATTAATTAGAGTTTGTTTTTTCTGATTTTGTTTGCTTATATTACTATGATTTATTTAGGTCTGCTTTGCACACTATTTTTTTTTTTTTATAAGCTTTAGTTTTATATAAAACTTACTATATAAAATATATATTATATTATATTTAACTTTAAAAGACTTTTTAAACGTAACAAAAAAAAAGTTGGTTTTTTATTAATAGTAAAGCTACGGATTATAGGCTATACTAGCTAGATATATATATGTGGAAAATCTATGTGACCTTATATAGGCTAAAATAAACAAAACGTAAAAAGCTGCATAAGAGCAAAAAAGGCAAAGCGTAGCATAATGTTTAACAAACACTTAAAAACAAAAAAACAAGCAAACAAAGAAAAAAAAAAAGAAAAAAAAAGTAGAATTACGTTAATAATATTCTTTTTTATAAAACGTTAAATTTTTATATTGTGCATTGCTATAACTAAGCTGTTGCAAAAATAGTAATGCAATAAGTTATAAAAAAGGAAAAAGTAATGCTTGCTATGATTAGCTAATACAAAAAGGCAACAGAGATAGCGACACGGATTTGTAGCCTATAATTAGCTATAGCTAGTTAGCAGGAGAAAACCAAGTTGATTTTTTTTAAGTTAAACGTTAACACAATAGTAATCCTAACCCGAAGCTTAAGAAAATTAACTAGTTATATTTTATTATTATATAATTAATAATTAGTTATAACTTAATTTTTTTTTTTTTATATTTATATTTATTTATAAAATAAAATAAAAATAAAAAAAAAAGTTTAATAATTAAACTGTTAAAAAATAGTTATATATAAAAAAATTTTATAATATAATAACGTTAATAATTTTTTGCTTATATTACTATTAATTTTATTTTATTTATAAAGTAAGCTTGTTTATATAAAATATATTAACCTTAAACTTTTTTTTTGTTAGCTAAGCAAACCTTTTAAGCTGCCTAACTATTAACCTTAACTGCAGCACTTAATTATTTTATTAACATATTTGCTTTTTAAAACCTTTTTTTTTCTTTTTTTTATATTAATTTTGCAAAAGCTTGCAACTAAAGCAGCAACTATATGTTTTAAACTAAATCTTTTATTAAAATATTATATATATTTTATAAAAAATATACCTGTATTAAGCTAGCTAATAGTTAAATTTTTTTATATTAACTTTTATTTGCTTATGTATTTACTATTAATAATAATATATTAAACATTTTTTTTTAATCGCTTTTAATTATGCTATTAATTTAGTTACCTTAATATACCAGCTTTTTATATACTTAGCTAGCTAATTTGTTACTTTTTTTTCTTTTTCACTTTTTTTTTCCTTACCTTTTTCTTTTTTACCCTTTTTTTTACTTTTTTTTTTACCCTTTTTTTTGCCTTTTTTTTTACTTTTATTGCTTGCAAAACTATAACAAAATGCTGCTACTTTTGCTAATAACGCTTAATAACAGTTATATTGCTTGCTATTTACTAAATTATAATTTTTATTAGCTACATTATTTATAAACGCTTTTATTATAATATAGCAACAGCTAATTATTTTAATAAATTATATTATTTATTTTTAGTTTATATAAACTATATTATTGCTAATTTTTTTAGTTTGTGCTAGCTGCTTATTATATATAATAATAAAAATTACTTTGTTTTTATTTTGCTGTTTGTTTTGCTTTGTTTGCTAAATAAAATTAATTAGCTTATACGGCAGCTTAGCATGCAGCACTATTTAGATTTTAAGGATGTTTATTTTTATGCTTAACAACGTTATAGCTATTATTTACTAGCTATGCCTACTTTTGCTTTTTATTTATAATAATATTATAGCAGCATATAAGTTGTTTAATATGCTTGCATAATAATATATATAATATAACTTTTATATAAACAATTTGTATGCTTTTTTAAACTAGTAATATATTATTTTCTTTTTATTATTAGTTATTAGCTGCTTTATTTGCATAATTAATATTAACACTTTTTTTTTAACCGCACTTTTGTTTAGTTTAACTATTTAAATAATATAATAAATATTTTTTTTTGTTATAAAAGTTTAAAGAATTGTAGCGTTTTTTGCAAGCATAAATTAGCAAAACTAAGCTTTTAAACAAATAAAAAAAGTAGCTGTAAACAATATAACAAAATAGCTAAACTAGTAAAGCTTATATAACGCATTTAGCTTTGCGCAATACGCTATATTTATTATAATCGTATAGCATTTGTTAATAAAGATCTAGCCTAGCTTTTTACGCTTATACAACATATTAAAATATATTATAAACTTTTTTTAAAAAGCTATGTTTACGCTAATTATAACTAGCTAAGCTTTGCAAGCTATTTTATTTTGCTTGTTATATTTAACAAAGCATTATATAAAACAGTTAATATTAAAGTTGCGCGTATGTTACGTTAAATTTTTTAAAAGCGTTATAAATAATATAATTATTATTATTATATTATAGTTTTTAGCTTTTGTTAACAATATAAACAATATACTTTTTTTGCTTTTAATAAACAGCACTATAATTAGCACTTAGCTTTTTTTTATTTTTAAAACATAAGCTATATTATTTTGCTATTTAAAAATCTTTTATATAGCTTTAGCTTTTAAAAACGTATAAAGTATGCTGTTAAAATTAAAATCTTGCTTGCTTATATATTCGGTAGCATTTTTTATATGTAGTAATAACATAGCAAAATAAAAGAAAATAGCGGCGTAAAATGTACTGTTAAAAAAAAATGCAATAGCTGTTCGTTTTAGCTTTTAACTTTAAGCTATATAAACAGCAAGCTTTTTTTTTTTAGCTAAATTATTTTGCTATTGTTTTTAACTTAGTAAGCAGCTAACAATATTGTTATACTAGCTTTTTTTATTTTTTCTTTTTTTATTTTTTCCTTTTTTATTTTTTTTTTTTTTATTTTTTCTTTTAAACTTATGCTTTTTAGGCTTTTGCTTTTAATTGTTTAAACCAAGCCGGGCTTCTTTTTTTTCTTTACTATTATTATTATTATTATTACTACTATTATTACTACTGCTACTATTTGTATATATAGCAGCCAGCATAAAGTTTGGCTTAACTATATTAATACAAAAAAACTTATGCTATAGCTAGCTAATTTGCTAATAAAAAAAGATTAGTTTAAGCTGCAGCTAACTAGAATATTAAATATAAATAGCATAATGCTATTGCGTAATAGCTATGCTATATATAGCTTAAAAATTTTATATGTAATTTTAACGGCCGTTATTTTGCTTTTTACTTATAAACAAATCGTTTAGCCTATTTAAATTTAATTTGCTATAACTAGCTATTTTTGCTTTAACTTACTGTACAATAAGCTTGCATATTTTGTAGCTTAGCTTAACAACAAAATAGCAATAGTTAGCTACAGTTAAAAATATGCTAAAATATTGCATAGTAAAAAATAATAGCGCGCTGTTAAATGTTAACGTTTTTTAATAGCTTTTGTGCCCGTTTTTTTATAGCTATTTTTTATTAGCCGGCTAAATAGCAAAAAAGGCTAACTTGCCTGTTTGCATATAAAAAAACAGCTTAAACAAAAGTATTTACGCAATATAAGCTACTATAATAACTTTAAGCTGCGCTAGCAAAAACTGCGCTATTTTTTGCTTAATGCTTTAAATTGTTTTTGCTTTATTATAGTTTGTTATTAGTATAACTATGCTATTATATATAAAAATGTTATATAGCAGCTGCTACATATTGCAATGCTGTATTATTATTATTTTAAAGCTTTAGCTTAGCTATTTATTTTAAATATACGTTGCAATAAACAAGTGCTTTTAAAACGCTTTTAACTAGCTTATGTACGCTTTTATTTGTGCTAACATTTAGCAGTTAGATTGTTTAATAAAAAAAGTGCTAGCTTTAGCAGTAAGTACAACTAGCTTTTTAACGCTAAGCTATAGCTAGCTATTTTATAAATAAGTAGCAAATAATTGCTTAAGCTTTTTTATTAAAAAACTATTAAAGATTTTAGCAAGCATAATTTTGCAAACTATAATAAGCTACTAGCTAAAAAACAGCTGATTAAGCAGCGCTTTAGCTTTATTTACGCTAGCATAAATAATGCTGCATAATATTTATAGCTTAACTTGCTTATTTATATAATAAAGCAATTGTTAATTGTTTGCTTATTATACTTTTAACATATTTTTAGCTTTTTGTTAAAACCTTTTGCTATATAACATTTATTAAATTATAATATTAAAAAATATATATAACTTATTAGCTAGCTAGTTATAAAAAAACTTAATAAACTTAGTTAGCGTTTTAAAATTTATAGCTTTTAAGTTTTTTAACTGCTTTTTAAACGCATACTTAAATATAAACAAATGTTTGCACTATATTAAAGCAGCTAATACTTAAATATAAGCAGCAACCTGCTGCTACTTGTTTAATTAGCTGTTAATTCCTAATATAGCAATAAAATATAGCAGCAAATTAATATATATATTTTATGCTACTTTTTAGCGCAGTAATATAGTGTTAAAGCAAAATATATATTTATTTAGTTAGCTTTTAGCTTTTTTATAACTGCTGCTGCTGCTATTATTGTTATTATTATTGTTATTATTGTTAGCAGCTGCCTTTTTTTTTATTAAGTTGAGCTATATACAAATGGCTTTAAATAATATTTATTAATTGTTTATAAAGCGTATATTATGCTAGTTTATAGCTTTTTTTTAATTAAGCTAAAATATTTGTATATAATAGTATAAATAGCAAGCTTAATATTTTTTGTATTATATTATTGTTGTTTTTTAATTTTTTATTAAAAAAAAATAAGTAGCAGCTTAAGTAGGTTTAATGCTAGCAAGCTACTATAAGAACTTATATAGTACAGCTTTTAGTTGCTTTTAGCAATAAGCTAGCGTATGCTGTAAAAACGCTGCTAAAAGCTGCAGCTTATATTGCTAAGCTTGCGCTTTTATATTTTAGATTTTAGTTAATATAATATTTAAAAGCAGAAACTAACTATTATTATACAACTGCTTTATATTTTTGTTATAAAAGTGTTATATTTAGCTTAGCTTTTTTATTTATGCAAACTTGTAGTTAATATTAGCAGCTTTCTTGGCTAACTTTTACTTTTTTTTTGCTTGCTAATAAATATATTAATTATAAAACCGCAACATTGTATTTAAACTGCAAAAGCTGCTTTAACAACTAGGTTTGCTTTTTTTTTTTTTTTTCTTTTTATTTTTTTTTTTTTTTTTTTTATTTTCTTTTTTTTTTTTATTTTTTTTTTCGTTTTTTTTTTTAGCTTGCAATTGTTTAGCTAATAGTTTTTTAATATAGCTAAGTGTATGTCAACTTTTTTTAACTTTAAACTAAATAAAAGCTATTTGCTATATAAAAAACTGCTAGTAAAGCATTTTGGATTGCTATAGCAGCTTTTTTATTAAAAGCTTAAAAGTATATATGTTATAATAACTGCTTTTTTTTTTTAAGTTAATTTATTTGTATTAGTTAGCGCAATAAGTTTGTATATGCGGTTTTGATTAATAAATGTGCAAGCAGTAACAATATGTATAAACGTTAATAAAAAGAAAATAAAAGTAAAAAATCTGGTTGTACATAAGGTTAAAGTATTAAAAAGCGCTTAGTTTGCTATAATAAAAAATAATGCTGAAAATTTGTAAAACTTAAGCTTAAATAGCTTTTTAGTTTATAAAAAACTTGCTAGTATAACTAGCGCCGCTTAAATAAATAATTATTTTTTAATTAATATAATTAAAGCAGTACTTTATATAAACAGCTAAATAATACTTTTTTAAATAAATAAATAGTTTAATAATTAACTTTATTATATTACGTTTTAACTAGCTTGGCATTATATATAAAAAATATAAAGTAATAAAAAAAAGCAGATTTAAAATATATATATGCAAAAAGGTTATAAAAACAGAAAAAAAAAAAAAAAAAAAAAAAATAAATTTTTAAAAAACTATACTAATTATGTTAGCGTTAGCTTAACTATATAATAACAGTAAAAATATAACTATATAGTTCTAATATTGCTATAAAATATATAATAGTTTGTTATATAGCTGCATTTAATTATATAAGTGCTTTGCTTTCTTTTTTTTAACTTATTTTTTTTTTTTTTTTTTTTTTTTGTAGGCAATATATAGGCCTAATCTTTTTTTTTTTCTTTTTTTTTTTTTTAATAAAGTTTATTTTTTTTAATAAAAAGGGCAAAATAGTAAATATAATTTATAAAAAAATAACAACTAATAAAAAATGCGTTTAAATAAACAGCTTAAAGTTTGGCTTAAAAAAGCAGAAAAAATATAATATATTATAAAACTAAGTTAGTTAGCCAGTTTTTTTTTTTAACTAAGTTTTTATTGTAATAATAATTATTAAATATAAAAAAATGCTTAAATTAAAAAGAAAATTAGATATTTTATAATAAATATGTTGTTATAGCGTTATATAAACTAAATTAAAGCTTAAAACAACATTTTATTTTAGTAAAAGCCTAGCTATACAACTATATGTTACAAACTATAAAATAAATATAATAATATAAATATTATATACTAAATTCTGTTTTATAATTATTTATATTTAAATTTTTATTTATTACTTTTTTTTTATTAACTAATTATATTTAGTTATATTATTATTAAATTAAGCTGTTATATTGCTTTATAGCGCAGCTATTTTACTTGTTTATATTTGCAAGCAAAAACTATATTTTAAAAAGCTTTTTATTAGTAGGCCAAAAACTTCTTAAAAAGCTGAATAAAACGCTTGCGCATTAAGCTTTATATTACTTATAGTAAGCTTTATTTTATATACTAGGTTTTATTGCTTAGTTAGCTAAAAAACAAAAAAATAATAAGGTTTTTTAAAAGCAAGCAAACTTTTTAGATTAATATAATAAAATATAGTAAAAATATAAAGCGGCTTATTAAAAACTTAATTTTATTAAAAAAAAAAAAGGGGGATAAAATATAAAAACGTTAAACAGCTTAACTAAAAAAAAAAAAATAGTAATATAAATAAAAACGTAAACAAAATAAAAAAAAAATAAAAAAAGGTTTTATTAATTAGTAATTTAAAGTTAATTTAATTTTTAAAATAAATATATATAAACTATTTAAAAAACAAAAAATAAAATTAATTTAAACAAAAAAAGTAAGGTTAATTAATATTTATTATAAAGCTTTTTATTATTTATTAAAAGCTTTTAATTATTAGTTATTATTTTGTAATTTTATAAAATTATATATAAAAAATTAAAAAAAGCTTTTAAATTTAATAAAAATTTTAAACGTAAAATAATATTTATTTTTACATTTATTTTTAAACTAATATTATAGTTATATTTTGTTTATATAACTAATTATTTAAAAAATTAAAATAATTCTAAGCTAAAAGCCAAAAAACTTTATTATAAATAGTGCTAAATATACTAAAGTTTATTAAAAAAGCGTAGTTTATATATATTACTGCCAAAAATTCTTTTGCTTTATAATAGCTTTTATTTTCTAAAAAAGGTTTAAATATAACGTATAAACCTTTATAAACCTGCCATATTAATAAAAAACGTATAAACTTATAGATTAACAATTATATTATATTTATTTTTAAAAGATTGCAAGCTTTGCTATTACTTTTTTCTCTTTTTTTTTTTAGCTTAAAATCTTTGTTTATAGTATTAATATAATATTATAAGGCAGTTTATGCAATTATAACACTAAAGTAGGCTTAAAAACCTTGTTAAGCAATATGTTAATAAAATGTCCAAGGCCGCTAATAACACATTCGAAATAAAAAAACAACCTATTTAATAAAAAATAGCTTTATAAAGCGGCTTTTTTGATTATTATATTAAACCAATATTTTAGTTAATAATAAATAAAAAAATAGACTAAAAGCTTTTCTTTTTGCAGAAAATAAAAAAAAAACAACAACTTTAAAACTAATCTTATAACCTTGCAAAACCTTTTTATTACTTTTTTAATTAACCTTGCTGCTACTTTTTAATTGTTTTAGCAAACCTTTTTGCTATTTTTAGTTATTTTAGCAAACCTTTTTACTACCTTTTGCAAAACCTTTTTGCTATTTTTGGTTGTTTTAGTAAACTTTTTCATTATTTTTCTGGTTAACCTTGCTGCTACCTTTTAGCTTGTTGTGCACGGCCTACGCTGCAGCCTGCGCCACCCCAGGGAAACCTCTCCGCTAATAGGCGTTTTTAAGAAATAATTCTTAAGTTTTATTATTTTATCCCTTTTTTTTTTTTTTTTTTTATATTTTATTTTTAATAAACTGCTTTATATATTTACTAAGTTTTACTATTTTATTTCTTTTTTTTTTTTTTTTTTTTTTTTTTTTTTTTATATTTTATTTTTTATTAAAATGTTTTATATTTTTTTTATGCTTTATAACTTTATAAATTTCTTTTTATTTTTTTTTATTTTTTTTTTTTTTTATATTTTATTTTTAACAAGCTGTTTTATATGTTTACTAGGTTTTTACTACTTTATAAATTTTTTTTTCTTTTTTTTTTTTTTTTTGTTTTTTTATTTTTTTTGTTTTTTTTTTTTTTTTTTTTTTTTTTAATTTTTTTTTTTTTTTTTTTTTTTTTTTTTTTTTTTTTTTTTTTTTTTTTTTTTTTTTTCTTTTTTTTTTTTTTTTTTTTTACTTTACTATATATATTTATTTATATTTTTTTTTTTTTTTTTTTTTTTTTTTTTTATATATATATATTTTTTTTTTTGTTTTTTATTTATTTTAATTAACTACTTTTAATTTTTTTTTTTTTTTATATTTTGTTTTTAATAGGCTGCTTTATATATTTACTAAGTTTTACTACTTTATACTTTTTTTTTTTTTCTTTTTTTTTTTTTAATTAATTTTTTTTTTTTTACTTCATTTTTTTTTTTTTTTTTTATTTACGTTTTTATTAATATAACTT
>MU377363.1:0-23206 GCA_022495195.1 Xylaria digitata
CGTTAAATTCGTTATTTTATTACGAATCTAATAATACT
Organism: Xylaria digitata; assembly: GCA_022495195.1. Classification (NCBI taxonomy): domain Eukaryota; kingdom Fungi; phylum Ascomycota; class Sordariomycetes; order Xylariales; family Xylariaceae; genus Xylaria; species Xylaria digitata. Next base: position 39 of record MU377363.1, read on the forward strand.
AATTATTTTATTGTACAACCCTTTTTCGCGAAGTTATAATAAAGGGGAGTAAGTACCTTTGCATATAAAGTAGCCTACAGGGTACGCCAAGCCAAAGTGCGAAACTTGCTTGTGTGCAAAACTAGCTTGTGGGATGCGTTATAGCTAATAAAAAGCTTTAATAATGTTAAATTTAAAATATTGTTTTATATTTTAATAGTTATAAATAATACTGTTTAAATTTAAAGTTAAAACTATTTTGTTTTTTAAATATTAGTTTTGTTAACAATAATTAATATAAAACCTTTGCTTTTATAAAGGCAAATTAAAAACAAATAAAATTAGCGCTATATTTACTTTTATAGCTTGTTTAATAAAATTTATAATTAATAATTAATTTATTACTTTTTTTAAAAAATATAAATACTAAATTAAAGTTTAATATTTTAAAAGCTTATTATTTTGTACTTTTTTATTAAGTTTAAAAACTATATTATGTTTTAATTATAATAAAAATAAAATGTTTGCTTTTTTTTGAAAAAAAAAAACTTTTTAAATATGTTAATAGTTTTAAAAAAAAAACATTAAACTAAAATTACGTGCTTAAAATTCTTGTTTACAAAAAACAATATACATTTTTTATTATACGTTTTTTAAAGCTTAACTACTTTTATATTTATAATTTTTTTGTTTTTAAATAATTTTATAAACTTAATAAATATTAGTTTAGTTAACATTTTTAACGTTAACTTAATTTATTTTTAATTTGCTTTATAATTTTTTAAATTATAGCCTGGTTTTTTAATTTTTTTTTTACGCTTATAATAGTAATAACTTAACTTTTTTTTTTGCTTTTTAAAATATATAATACTTTTTTTTTAAAGCTGAATTTGCTAATTTACATTTTGTTAAACGCTAAAATTAATTTAACGTTTAGCTTTATTTAATAGCTAAATTTAAATAACTAAACAGTATTTTGTTAATATAAGTTAATTTTTAAGTTATATTAAGCGTTGCTTTTTATAGTTTAAAAAAAAGTTATGTTTAATAAGCTAATTTATATTAATTATAACTTTATAACTTATATTTATTATTTAAAACACTTAGTTTTTAAAATAGCAGCTATTAAATACTTTTTTATTAAGCTTGCAATTTTTTTGCAATAATTAAACAAAAGTATTAATTAGTTTAAATAAATTATTTATATATTAAATTGTTGTTTAATTTATTTAGCTAATTTTTTGTTTACTAATAAATTTATTTATATTTTAATATTATATAGCGCAATAGTTTTTATTTTAAAATTATTTATTTATAATTATATTTTTTAATTAAATAATGTTAACTTTTTTTAGCTATTTATTTTAGCTAATAAAAAAAGTAAAACTATTAAAAAAAATTTTAATCGTTTCGCTAGTTTTTTTAAGTTATTTAAGCAAAATAAGTTGTTATTTATTTATTTTTTTAGCTAACTAAACTTTGTTTACGTTTGCTTGCTTTTTAAAACAGTTAACTATTTTATATTTTAGTTTGCTATATTTAAAGCATATATTATTGTTTTAATAAACTTTTTTTTTTATTAGTTAGCGCTTATTTAAATTAGCTAGCTGTTTTAATAAAATTAAGTTTGTTAAAAGCTTGTTGCAAGATTTTTATAGCTAAAGTGCTGCTTTTAGCTTTAGTTTTACAATTAGTATTAATTTTTTAATATTACTAAAAAACGTGTTTATAATTAAATACAGTTTTAGCTACTTTGTTATAAAAGCGTTTATAAATTATGTTTAAATTAGTATTAGCTTTAAAAATTTTATTGTTTAAATTTATGTTAATATAGCTTTAAAAAATTTAAAACTATTTGCTTTTAAATAGCTTAAACTTTTAAACAAAACTATTAAACTAAAAAATAAATTAATAAATGTTGCTATTTTTATTAAGCTTAAAACAAAAAGTTTTTAGTTTTTTATAAGCTAAAGCAGCTTAATTTAAATTATAATAAGCTATTTTTAATATTTAAATTAATTCGGCAAGTTTGTTAAATAAACGTTTAATACTACAAAATTAAGTTTTAACAAATCTTTTAGCGTTTTTTTTTAATAAAAACATTATATAATATATGCAGCTTTATTTAATACAAAAAATAATAAAATCTTTTTTTAATTTGTTAGCTAGCTTTTTAAGCTAATTATTAAAAAAGTTTTTATTGCTTATAAACTTATTTAAGTTTACTTTTTAGTTTTTTGTTTTTTTTTTATAATTTTTATTTGCTGTGTTAATTAAATAGCTAATAAGTTTAAACACTTTTTATGTAGCTATATTTACACGTTTAAAACTAATGCTTTTAAAAGTGCTGCTTTTAATGCTTTTGCATTATTGTTTACTTAATAAAAACATATTAAATTATTATTAAATTTAAGCTTATAACTGCTTAATTAGCTAATAAAAACGTTATATTTTGTTTTAATTGTTTTTAGCTATAGTTTTTAGCATAAATATTACTTGTTTTTTTTTAAGTTTAAAAACGTTTAAACTAGTTTTTATTTTTTGTTTTTTTTTTTTTTTTTTTAATTAACTAAATCAGTATATTAATAGTTAAATCTTTTAGTAACATATTTTTTAGCGCTATATATAATTACAGTTTTATAAATTTTTTTAAGTTTATAATAAACATTAAAAAAGTTTTTTAAAATAATATATAGTTGTATTAATGTTATTTACAAGTTAGTAACGCACCACAAGTTAATAACACACTTTTTAGCATTTTTTATGCGCTAACTTAAATAACTTAACTATAACATATGTAAATTAATTAAATTAATTGTAATTTTTTTTATTAAATGTTTTTATTTTTATTTAACAAGTTTGCGCATTATGTTTAAGCTTATTATAAATGCTATAACGTTATTAACTTATTTATACTTTTTTTGCTAAACAATTATTTTTAGCTTTATTATTTAATTTAAATACTTTATTGTTTTTAAATTTTTATAAAACTTAAGCGTTAGCTATAATAAAAGGTTTTTTATTTTATAGTTGTTTGTTTTTAGTTTTATAACGTTTATTTAAAATATAGTTAATTTTGCAAAACTTTTTGTTTTTTTGCTGCAAAAAAATATTTTTATATATTAACATTTGCGTAGCTTTTGCAATCAAGTTAATAAAATTTAAAATTTTAATTAGCAAGCTTAAAAAATGATTTTTAATTTTAGTTTTAATAAAAGTTAATTACTGTTTAGTTTTTAATATAATAATAAACGTTTTTAAAATTTAAAATTAAAATAATAGTTTAAGGTTTAAAAAAAATGTTTTATTTGTTTTTTAAATATTTAATATAAATATAACTTTATTTATATTTAAAAATATAATTTTAGCTGTTTTAAAATTTAATTAAATAATTTGTTTAATAAATATATATATAAATATATATGCAAAGCTTATAAAAAAGTTCTGCTTTTTAATATAAGTTTAATAGCGCTATATTAAACTTTTAATATGTTTATTATAACGCTGTTTTAAAACATTAAAAAAAATTAAATTAAAAAGCTAAAGTTTATATAACAAATAAGCAGGCATATAAAGCATAATAATATTATTAAATTAGCAATATTTTTTAAATTATATTAAATAATAGCTTTTATAACTATTTAAAATTAAAAAGTAATAATTATTTTTAAATCGGCTTTAAATATAATTATTAAAATGTTTTGTTTAACTAACGCTTATATTATTATTAGTTTAGCTATTATTTAAACAGTTTATAATTTAGTTTAATAATAAAATAGTGTTGCAATATTAAAACGTAAAATAAACTTTGCTTAAAAAAATAATATATAGCAATATTGCTTAACTTTAAAAATTAATAGCTTAATTTACAATAATTTATTTTTTATTTTTAAGCTTAGCTTATTAAAAGCGTTTACGTTTTTTAAAGCTTATAACAATTATTTTAATAATTATTTTGCTTATTAAAAACTTTGTTTTATTAAAGTTGTAAATATTTTTAACTTATATATTATATTTGTTAATTATACGTTTTATAAAGCTAAACTATTTATAATAACTTGTAAAATTTTTGTTAAAAGTTTGCTAATAATTAATTTAGCAGTTATAACGCGTTTAAAAGTTAAATTGTTATTATATAAAGTTTAAAGCTTAGTTAACGCTAACTTTTAACGCGTTATATTTGCGTTAAAAAATATTAGCTATTTTTTAAATATAATAAAGCTAAAGCAAAAACGTTTACGTATTTAGCTTAAAAATACGTTTAGCAATAATTTTTTTTTTAAATATTATTAAATTTTGCTTTATAATATTTATAATATAGTAAAGCATATTGCTATTAATTTTTTGTTTTAATATATAGTTAAAAACGTTGTAAATATAAGCAAGCTTATAAAAAAAAAGTTTAAGGTTGCGTTTTTTAGCTTAAATTGCTAGCTGCAAATTAGCTTTTTTAGATTTTTAAACTATTATATTGTTATAAAATAATATATAAATAAAATAAAAAAATAAAAGGTTAGTAAAAAGTGCGTTATTAATTTGTAGTGCGTTACTAACTTATAAGTAACGTTAAATAATTATATTTATTTTTTAATAGTTATATACTAACAAAAAAAAAAAAGTAATATTTTTATATTTTGTTTATTATAGCAAAAAATAAAGTTTTATATTTAATAAATGCTTAACAATAAAAAAAAAAAAGCTTAAAATAGTATTACAATTATATAAAATGCTATAAACTAAAATTTTAAGCTAAAAAAAAAAAAAAAACAGCAAAGCTTACAGTTTTTTAAAATTAAATATAATATAATTACTACTTTATAAGTTATAACCTGTGTGTTTTTTATTAATATAACAGTTTAATAATAATTTATACATTATAAAAATGCAATTTGAAATTTTAAACTAACAACTTAATAAAGAATTTAAAAATATTTTTGCTTATTTTACTACTATTTTATTTAAGGCTCCACAAAAAACTACGCTGAAATTTTAGCGTGGTTTTTAATGTAGTTATAAATAAAATAGCTAAAAAATTAGAAAAAATAATTTTGAATTTTTTATTAAGTTATTAGTTTAAAATTTCAAATTGCACTTTTATAGCTATAATATTTATAAAGTTATTAAATAATTAAATAACTATTTTTATATAGGTTTTAAGGGTGGCCCATTTAATTAAGTAGCCAAGTTAATTAAGGGACACGTTAACGCTATTAAATTTATATTAAAAAGCAAAACTGTTTTATAAGCTTTTTATATATATTTATAAAACAAAACATTAAATCGGATTTTGTAACAAAGCGCCCCACATTTATTAAGCAAGTAGCCAATTAAAACAGCGCTAGTAAATACAAAACAAAAGCGCACTTTTGTGTAAGCCAAGAAATTAAGTCATATAGCTATATATATAACTATAAAACTATCCGAGGTTTAAATAAGGGTGCGCATATAACTAATATTATAAAGCGCACATAAATAAGAAAACTTTTTAAAAAATAAATTAAATAAGGGATAACCTTTTAATACACGCTTTTAAAAGCGTTAGTTTTATTTTACTTTGGAAGCTAAAATCCCGTTAAAGATTTTAAAACAGCTAAAATTATATTTATATTAAATATTTAAAAACAGCTAAAACGCTATTTGTTAACATTAAGCTTTTAGTTTAATTTTAAATTTTAAAAACATTTATTATTATATTAAAAACTAAATAATGCATCTTTTATTTAAATGGGTCACCTAATTAACCGGGTTACCCGGATTTTATATATAAAAGCTTTAATACTTAAACCTTAATAACTTTACTAATCTTAAGTGTATAATAAAATAAAATATATTATTAAATTTATAATTAAACAAGAAATTTAGTAATATTTTTATTTATTTTATAGCTAATTTATTAAGCAATACGCTAATATAGCGCTAAACAAGGATTATTTTAACGCTTACTTTAATATATTGCTTAATAACTTATTAAATAAAATAGCTATAAATAATAGAAATATACTATGGAATTCTTTTTTTAGTTACAAATTTAATAGTATAATTTATTTTATTATAAAACTAAAACTCGTAAAGTTATTAAATAGTTACATGATAAAGCAAAAACGATTTTTATATAGGTTTAAAGGTAACCCGTTTAATTGGGTAACCCGGTTAAATAGGAAATGCGTTATAAGTAATTAGTTTTTATAAACAGATTTAGTTTTAAATTTTTATTTTTATTAATATTGTTTTTAGCTTTTATTTTTTTTAGTAAAGTTAATTAGTGTATACATTTTTTAATTTTTATAAAAATTAGTAAAAAACTATTTAATAGTTTTTAAATAAATTTAATAAATAATTTTAACAACTAAAGCTTTAAACTTTTTATTAATAGTTTTTAAAAAAAAAAAAATTTTTTTAAAAAATAATGTTTTTAGTTATAACAATTTTATTAGCTTTAAATAGCTAAATTTAATAAATAGTAAATAATTAATATTTAACAAAGTAGCTAATTTAAGCTTTTAAATTAAAATTTTTTTGTTTATTTATTTTTTATTATACACTTAATGTTATTGCAAAAACTTTATATTTATAAACCTTAAAATAAAATAATATAAATATTTTGCTTTTTTTTATAATGCTATTTTATATTTGAAAATAATTGTAAAACTTTTTATAACGTTGTTTATAAGCTAATGTTACACTTAACTTAATACTACACTTTTTTTATTTTTTTTTACTTTTTATATTTACTTAACGTTACTTACAAGTTAATAACACACTACAAGTTAATAACGCACTTTTTAGCACTTTTTATACGCTAACTTAAATAACTTAACTATAACATATATAAATTAATTAAATTAATTATAATCTTTTTTATTAAATGTTTTTATTTTTATTTAACAAGTTTGCACATTATATTTAAGCTTATTACAAATACTACAGCGTTATTAACCTGTTTATACTTTTTTTACTAAACAACTACTTTTAGTTTTATTACCCAATTTAATTACTTTATTGTTTTTAAATTCTTATAAAACTTAAGTATTAACTATAATAAAAAGTTTTTTGTTTTATAATTATTTGTTTTTAATTTTGCAACACTTGCTTAAAATATAATTAATTTTGTAAAACTTTTTATTTTTTTGCTGCAAAAAGGCATTTTTATATATTAACTTTTGTATAACTTTTACAATTAAGTTAATAAAATTTAAAATTTTAGTTAGCAAGCTTAAAAAATAATTTTTAATTTTAGTTTTAATAAAAATTAATTGCTATTTAATTTTTAATATAATAATAAACGTTTTTAAAATTTAAAATTAAAATAATAATTCAAAGTTTAAAAAAAATATTTTATTTGTTTTTTAAATATTTAATATAAATATAACTTTATTTGCATTTAAAAATACAATTTTAACTGTTTTAAAACTTAATTAAATGTTTTATTTAGTAAATGCATATATAAATATATGCATAAAGCTTGCAAAAAAGTTTTGCTTTTTAATATAAGTTTAATAGCGCTATATTAAACCTTTAATATATTTATTATAACGCTGTTTTAAAACATTAAAAAAAACTAAATTAAAAAACTAAAGCTTATACAACAAATAAGCAAACATATAAAACGTAATAATAATGTTAAACCAGCAATATTTTTTAAATTATATTAAATAATAGCTTTTATAACTATTTAAAATTAAAAAGTAATAACTACTTTTAAATTAGCTTTAAATATAATTATTAAAATGTTTTGCTTAGCTAACGCTTATATTATTATTAATTTAATTATTATTTAAAAAGTTTATAACTTAGTTTAGCAATAAAATAATATTGCGATATTAAAACGTAAAATAAACTTTGTTTAAAAAAATAATATATAACAGCATTGTTTAATTTTAAGAATTAATAGTTTAGTTTATAATAATTTATTTTTTATTTTTAAGCTTAGCTTATTAAAAGCGCTTACGTTTTTTAAAGCTTATAACAACTATTTTAATAATTATTTTGCTTATTAAAAACTTTGTTTTATTAAAGTTATAAATATTTTTAACTTATATATTATATTTGTTAATTATATGTTTTATAAAGCTAAACTATTTATAATAACTTATAAAATTTTTATTAAAAGCTTGCTAATAATTAATTTAATAATTATAACGCATTTAAAAATTAAGTTGTTATTATATAAAGTTTAAAGCTTAGTTAACGCTAACTTTTAATATATTATGTTTATATTAAAAAATATTAACTATTTTTTAAATATAATAAAACTAAAGCAAAAACGTTTATATATTTAGCTTAAAAATACGTTTAATAATAATTTTTTTTTTAAACATTATTAAATTTCGCTTTATAACGTTTACAATATAATAAAACGCGTTGCTATTAATTTTTTGCTTTAATATATAATTAAAAACATTGTAAATATAAGCAAGCTTATAAAAAAAAAGTTTAAAGTCGCGTTTTTTAGCTTAAATCGCTAGCTACAAATTAGCTTTTTTAAATTTTTAAACTATTATATTATTATAAAATAATATATAAATAAAATAAAAAAATAAAAAGTTAATAAAAAATGCGTTACTAACTTATAATACGTTACTAACTTGTAAATAACGTTATAAATATTTTACTAACTATAATATGTTTTGCTAATTAAATAAAACTAATTTATAGCTAGCAATTTAAGCTAAAAAACGTAGTTTTAAACTTTTTTTTTATAAACTTGTTAAAATTTATAATGTATACACTATTATTATAATTAAACGCTTTTACAGTTTTTAATTAATTAATTTATTTAATTAATAATTGCAAAATTTTATAATGTTTAAAAAAAAATACAATTGTTAAACGCATAATTAAGCTAAATTTGCAAGCTTTTTTGCTTTAGCTTTAATATATTAAAAAAATAGCTAATATTTTTTAACGCGTATATAATGCGCTACTTGTTAGTAAAAACTAAGCTTTAAACTTTATATAATAATAACTAATTTTTTAAACGCGTTTAAATTATTAAATAAATTATTAGTAAGCTTTTAACAAAAGTTTTATAAGTTATTACGCTTAATTTATATTTATAACTAATATAATTGTAAAACATAGCATTTAAATTAAAAATATATATAACTTTAATAAGTTAAAGTTTTTAATAAATATAATTATAATAAAAATAGTTGTTATAAGCTTAATAAAAAAGTAAAAAATAAATTATAGTAGTTTAAGCTGTTAATTTTTAAAGTTAAACAGTTTTGCTATAAATTATTTTTATAAAAACGTATTATTTTACATTTTAATATTATAAAACTAAATTATTAAACAATTAAAAAGTTAATTAATTTTGTAATAAATAAACTATAAGTGAAATAAACGTAAAATAAATAAAACATTTTAATTTTTATATTTAAAACTATATAAAATATATAAAACGCTTTTTAATTTTTAATAATTATAAAATCTATTATTTAATAAAATTTAAAAAATATTATAAAAACAATAATATTATTATTTTTATATGCTTGTTTATTTATTATATAAGCTGTAGCTTTTTAATTTAATACTTTTTAATATATTAAAACATTTTTATGCGTTATATATTTAAAGTTTAATGTAGTAATATTAAACTTATATCGCAAAAAAAAAATTTTCAACTAAGTTTTTTAAAGCGTTTACAAATGCTTTTATAAAAAAAACATTTAATTAAAATTTAAAGCTGTTAAACTCGTTTTTTTTAAATGCTAATAAAATAATTTTTTTATTAAATGTTTAAAAAAACAAAAAAACATTTTTTGTTAAGCTTTAACTTTTAAAACGCTTATTACTTTTTTTAAAGCTTTAAAATAGTTAACTTTTATTAAAAACAGTGTTTAAAAGCATTAAAAAAGCTTATTAACACTAATTTTTAAGTTAATTAATTTAATTATAAAGGTTATATATATAATAATATATAAAAACGTTTTTTTACACTAAAAAATTAAAAGCTTTACAAAACTAATTATATATTTAATAAACGTTGTTAAACAAAAAATAAACAACTTATACATAAAAAACTTTTTATTATTAAAAAATTTTAAGTTTTATAAAAGTTAAAAAGCAATATAGTTGCTAAATCGGTTAAAAAAAGTAAAAATAATTATTTAACAAAGCAAGCATAAACAAATTAAAAACGTTATAATATTTGCAATAGCATTAAGCATAATGCGCAAATATATTAAATAAATATAAAAACTTTTAATAAAAAAGATTTTAATTAATTTAAATCAATTTAACTATATTGTTATTGTTTTATTAATAATAGCGTAAAATAAGTGTTAAAAAATGCAGCATTAGCTTATAAATAACGTTAACTAGCAAATAATTGTTTTATTAATAATTAATTTAATAAACAAAGTTAAATAAAAACAGTTAAATATTTTTGAAGTACGTATATTAAACAATGTTTAAAGCTTTATTAGTAAATTAATTAACGCGCTTTATTAAAAAACTTTGTTAAAAATAAGTAGGCTGTACGCACTTTATAACTAATTCTTGAAATTTTTTTTCTAAAAACGTTACATAATAATAAAAACTATTAGTTATTAAAAAATGTAATTGCAGTAAAAGCTACTATGTTTTAATATGTGCAAAATAGCTTATAATAACTTATTTAATTTTAAGATTAGCATTTTAGCTTTTAACTGCTGCAGTATTTTTTTTAAGCTTATATAATAACAATAAAATTGTAACGCATGGACCACCACCAGACTGTTATATCGATAAGGAACGCACGGACCACAACCCATAAAGTAGTAATTGTACTATATCCAATTCTGAGAGATCGCAAGCTTCGCTGTCCCTTTTCTTTTCTTTTTCTTCAGCTTAGAATCTTAGTCTATAGCATCAATACAATGTTGTAAGGCATTCTACACAATTGTGACAAAAATGTTAATGTTTTAATTTAAGCAGCAAAGTAAGTATTAAAAAATCTTATTTAATTATAGCATGGCCTTAATATAGCGTTTTATTTATTAAAATATAACTTATTTATTACTGTTTTAAAATTTGTTGCTGCTAATAATGCCTGCTAATAAAAATATATATGTTAATAACAACTAGCTTAAAATGTTAAATAGTAATAACTTTAACAGTAAGCAGCTATTTGCTTTAGTTTATAACAAAAAAAAGGGTTTTTTTAAAAAAATATAAACTTTTTAATTTTAATAAAAGTTTTAACAATTATATAAGTTTTTAGCTTGCAATTTTTATAATTATGTTATAGCTAAAAATAGTTTATAAAGCTTTTATATTAAGCTTTTAAACTAATTTAATATTGTACTACGCTTAGCTTATAATAATATTAATATGTTTAATTTTAATAGCTTTTTAGTTTAGTTTTAAATTGCTAAAATTAAGTTTAAAATAGTAGCTTATAAACTTTTGCGCTTAAAATCTAATGTTTTAGTTTTTTTGTTTGCTTTATTGCTGTAGTTTGTTAAAGCCTAATAAATTTTAACTTAACTTTTTTAACAACATTATAAGCTATAAGCAGCTTTTGTTTAAAAAAGCAAAAAAAAGCAAAATTAAATAAAGCTTTATTAGTTAAAAAAAAAAAAAGTGCGTAGTTATGTTAAACTTTAACTAATTTATTTTATTATAGTTTTATTTTTTTTGTTTATTTAGTAAACATATGCGTATTATTGTTTTAATTTAATTTGTTGCTTGATTTTATAACTATATAGCTTTATAAACGCTTTTTTAAACAAAAGCTTAATTATTCCCAATTTTTATAGCTTTTATACGCAAATTTTATATTATTTTTTTTATATTTAAAATTAAAGCTATAATTAAAAATATAAGCAATATAATTAAATAAAAAAGTAATAATTATATAATTAGTTTAGTTGCTACAGCTATTAAACAGTTATTTTTACGCTTTGTTTTTTATATAATGCTTATAAACAACAATTAAAACTTATTATATTAGCTTGTTTTTAAAATATAGCGATTTTAATGTTTATAACATGTTAATTAAAATTTGCATAAAGTAATTGCGCGTAATATTTTTATATAATTAAAAAATTAGTTATATTATGCTAGCTATTTTATTTGTTTTATTAATAGCAGTAATAGTAAATTTAGTTGTAAACAAAAATACTTGCTTATTAATTATTTAGGTATTACATAATGCTACTTCATATAATATTACAAAATATAAAACATAAATAAAGCATTATTTTAAAGTGTGTTTTAGTTTAAGTGTTTACTTAATAAATAACTTAAAAAATAATTTTTTATAGTTAAACAAATTTTTTATATTTAAATATTTAGTTATAAACGTATAATTTAAGCAAAAAGCTAAAAACTTAGGCTAAAAAAAGGTTAAACAAGCTTAGCGCTTAATTTACAGTAGAGGGTTTTAGCAACTGCTAAAAAAAGCTAAAAAAAAACAAAGTTTTCTACAATTTTTGCTTTAAAGCTTTAAAATAAAGCAAAAAGTTTTAAGCTAAAAAAGAAGAAAAGGAAAGCATTATAAAAAAAGCTAATTACTAATAATAAACACTACTATTGTTGCGCATAAATATTAAGCTTGTTAAATATTTCTTAGTTAATATAAAGTAAAAGCTTATATTATAGCGAAGCTAAATTTAATAAAAGTATGTTATTTATTTATATAAAGCTAGATATTATAAAGCAGCATTTAGTAATAAATAAAATTAATTTTTTAATTAATTTTAAAAAAGCTAAAGTAATTGCTATTTAAAAAAAGCAGGAAAAAGCAAACGAAATAATTATTTAGTTTAAGGTTATTTTATTTTTCGATTTATTAATCAACTTTTTTAAAAAAACTAGCATAATATTTTTTGTTTTTAAATATTTTGTTAGCTAAATGCATATAAAAAAAGATTAATTTATTATAAAACTAAAATAATGTATTTTAAACTTAAAGTTTATTTGTTTTAAATAAATTTTTTATTAATATATAACAATCGGGTCCTATTTTTATAGTGTGCAAGCTTTTTACATAGGTTAGTTCACTTATAAGTAAAGGTTATTGTATGGTCCATATAACTAAAAGTGTAACACTTAGTAAAAAGTAGCATAAAAAATATTATATAAATGCAATAAAATATTGTTAAAAGGTTAACTTTTTTATAGTTATTTTAAAAACTAAACTAAAAGATTAAATTAAACAGTAAAATAAAAAAAAACTATTGTTAAATATAAAAAAGAAACTTTTTATGTTTTTATAATATTTTCTTTTTCTATATATTTTTTAAATACTTTTAAATAAAAACCTATTTTAAGTATTTTAAATATTTATTATATAACTTTTAGCGCTTATAATTAGCTATAGCTTGTTTTTTTAGTTTAGCTTTTTATTAAATTTATGTTTGCGTTAAGTTTTCTTTTTAAGCCGTTTTTTATTAGTTTATAACACTATTTTTTTTAATAATAAATAGTAAGTGTTTATATTTTTTATATAGTTTTTTTTTTTTTTTGCTTTATTTTTTGTTATAGCTAACTGCGTAAAAAAACGTTGCAAAAAACTATTGTTTAATAAAAAACTTATAAAGCGTAATTCTTTTTTTTCTGCTGTTTTTTTTATGTTTTATTACTATGTTTTTTTTATGCTTTTATTATTAACAACGTAAATTCGAGTGCTTTTTTACTAAATTTAAATTAAGTTATTATTTTATATATATTTGCACTACTTGTTTTTAATATAACGCTAAAATTTTTTTAGCTAAACAATTTAATAAAATTGCAGCATAATATAAAATGTTAAAAAAAAAACTAAATGATTTTAAAAAAGCTGCTAAATTAGCGCTTGCTTATATATATTGTTTTTATAAATAAATAAAAAAGTAGTATAATAAAATAATAAAAGCTGTAGCTTATAATATTATAAATTTAAAAAAGTTTAAGTTTTTTAAAAAATGTAAACGTAAAAAAAAAAGTTGTTAAGTTAATAAAATTTTTGTTTTTGTAGTTGCTTTATTTATTTTTAATTAAAACGTTTTTAACTTTTTTTTTGTTTAAAAAATTAATTTTGCTTTTTTAGCTTTAGTTAATTAAAATAGCGTTAATAAAATAACTTAACTATTAATATTATATAACGTAAATACTTTTTAAGTTTTTAAATATTTTTTTTAACATAAGTTTAATACTTTTTTTATTTTATATTTTGTTTAGTTTTTTTATTTTAATAAACATATTTAGCATAACGTTGTTTAATGCTTTTTTTAATAATAAAATATAAAAAACTAAATATATTTTTATTTTATAAAATAATAATAGTTAATAATTAGTTTTTAAAATAATTTTTTTAATTTTAAAATATATATATTTTTAAATTAGCTTTAACAATTTTAATTTATTATAATATACTTTTATATATTGCTAAATATATATTAAATTGTTTTTAAGTTTTTATTATATTTTAATGAGTTTTTTTGTTTAATTTTTTATTATTAATGCTTTTGCTTTTAAAATTTATAATTTGTTTTAAATAATTATATTTTTATATTTTTATTGCTTAAGCTGTTATATATATATTTTATTATAAATAAAAATTTAATTTAGTTATTTTGTTGTTTGTTAAAATAATATTGTAAATATTATTTTAATGTTTAATTTAACCTTTTAGTTTATTTGTTTATTTATAAGTAATAAGCTATAAATAGTTAATATTTAAAAACTATAATAATGTTTTTATTCGTAATAGCTTTTTTTAAAATGCTATATTTATTGAAAACATATTATAGTATTATATATATAAGCGTTTTTGTTATATTTAATTTTTTATATAACGCATCCCACAAGCTAGTTTCGCACACAAGCAAGTTTCGCACTTTTCTTGGCGTACCCTGTAGGCCACTTTATATGCAGGGGTACTTACTCCCCTTTATTATAACTTCGCGAAAAAAGGTCGTACAATAAAATAATTAGTACTATTAAATTCGTAATGAAATAACGAATCTAATTGTATTTTCTTTTATTTTCTAACTATTTTATTTAAAGCGTTATTAAAAACTACGCTAAAATAATCCCTGCAATTTTGTTTTTTAAAGCTATACGCCCATATAAAATAGCTATAAAATAAAAGAAAATACTATTAGATTCGCTATTTCATTGTGAATCTAATAGTACTAATTATTTTGTTGTACAACCTTTTTTCGCAAAGTTATAATAAAATGGAGTAAGTACCCCTGCATATAAAGTAGCCTACACGGTACGCCAAGAAAAGTGCGAAACTTGCTTGTGTGCAAAACTAGCTTGTTGTTAGATATAAGGGATATAATCTTATTCGGTATATTGACTGAAGGGATATTTAATGACAAACCTATGTTAGGATAACAGGGGCCCTTATACAATTCTGCCTACAAACGCAGTTACTACTACATAAAACCTACAACATAATTAATTAATACAATATATTTAACCCAATTGCATGCTATTGCTTATATTTAACAATTAAAAATCTTATTGTTACATTAAACTATTAATTAAATAGCTACTAGCTTAATTAAGCGATTAATATGCAAAAACCAATTAATTAAAACGTAAAAATCGTACTTAAAAACGCAAACAACTTTTATTTTTAAAATAAAAAGCTTAAAAGCAAAGCGGTCAATCTAAATTTATAAGATTATATTATACTAAATTTTAAATTAAAAATACTATGGCTAAAGCAACTAATTATGCTTAAAATTAAAAACTATTTAAAAGCAGTAACACTGGCATTAGCTACAAAATTTTTTTTAACTATAAACTATAAAACGATAAACTTAAAACTTTTATAAAGTATAACTAAAATAACAGCTGTTAAAAAAAACGTTTATAATACAGATTTAAATAATTATAACGTTTAAATATATAAATATATAAATTTAATAAAATTTATTAACTAGTTAAAAAACTAAATATTTAAAACAATGTTTTAAAACTATAAAAATATTTTATTAAAGTTTATAAACATATTAAATGTTTAGTACGAAAAGCTAAATACTATTAAAGCATATTTTAAAAGTAGCTTTATGTATTAAGTACAGTTAAATTATAAATTTTTTATTAACAACAGCGCTAAAAAACTATTAAAAGACCTAAAAACTTAAGCAACAAAATAAAAAAAAAAAGCTAGCTATTATAATAAAGCATAAAGCTATTAATTTTATAAAGTTTTATAATATTGCTATAAACCTAAAAAAAGTTTTAAAAACTAGCTATTTAAAATAAATTATAACGTTTAAGCAAACTAATAAGCTAAAAATTAAAACAAAAACTTTAAACTATATAAAGATTATATTAAACTTTAAAAACAAAACAAATATTTAACTATTTGTTTAAAGCAAATTAATTAAAAAAAAATTATACAAAAAAAGCTTTTATATATATAGTAATACTAAAAAAATCAGCAATTTTATTAAAGTTAAAAACTTAAATAGTTAGCTTAAAGCAGCAAAAAAAAGCAAAGCATACGCTTTTTAAAAAAAAAGATTATAAAAACAAACACTAAGTTTTGCAAACAAAAAACTTTATGCAAACATAAATATAAATAATATAAAGTATAAGCTTTGTACTTAAATTTATATATTAAAAAAGTGTTAGTACGCTTTTTTAAAACATGCTTTTAAAAAGTTTATACTAAATTAAACTATTTAAAAAATAGTTTAAAAGCTTTTAAAATTAAACTTAAAGCTAGTTAAAAAAATTAAACAAATTTAAAAAAAAAAAACAAAGCAAAATAAATTAAAAATTAAAACAAATTAACTATTAAAAAAATTTGCTTAAATAGCTTTTATAGCAAACAATAAAATAAAAACAACTTATAAATTAAAAAACTTGGCTATTTTTAATTTAAAAATAATTATATATATATTTAACAAAATTAATAAGTTTTTAAATTTTAAAAAAGCTAATTTTTATAATGCAGTATACGCAAAAAATAAAGTTATTTTTATTAAAAGCTTTAAAAAAGTTAATATTTAAATTTAAAAACTAAAAAAACTAAAAGTTTATTAACTTTATAATATAGCTTATTGCTTAAATATAGCTACTAATTTAATATTTTTATATATATTTAATAAGTTAAAGTATTAATAAAATAACAAGCTATTTATTAACTTTTTTTAACAAAAAAATAGTTTAATACTTTGCTGTTTATAAAACTAACTTAATTAGTTTGTAATAAAATATCTTTTTTTATTATTTAAAAAAACTGCTTTTTATATAAAGCGCAACAAGCTTAATTTATATATAAAAAAACTACTTTTGCAAAAAAACTTATTTTAATAACATTTTAAAATAAAATACTTAAAACTTAAAGTATTATAACATTTAGTAGCTTTATTTTAAAAAGTAAAAATGTGTTAAGCTTTTAATAATAATAACAAAATTAAAACTGTTTAATATAACGTGTATAATATATTTAAAATTAAGCGCTAAATTAACAAATTATTTAAAAAAAAGCTAACAACAGCTAAAACACGCTTAGTTATTAATTTTTACAACTTTAAAAATTTTAAAAAAAACAAAAGTGCAAAATAATATATAATGCTTATAACAAACTGCTTTTTTAGCTTTATTTTTAATTACTATTTATATAATTAAACATATTTATTAATTAAAATTATATTTAGTTATTTAATTAAATATTTAAAAAATTATTATAAAACTAAAGTGTTAACTATTAAATATAATAATAAAATAATTATAAATATAAACAGCATTTTAAAACTTGTTTAACATTTTTAAACTATTAAAAAAATTATTTTTAAAATATTTTTTTTTAATATTTAAGCATTTAATAAAAGCGCTAAAAAATTAAAAAGTGTTATTAAAAATAAGGCAAGATTTATAAAAAATAAATTAAAGCTACTAACTTACTTATAAATAAAAATTGTTAAAGCTGCTGTTTATTTATATAACTAAACGCCTAAATACTTATATAATTAAAAAACTTTATATAAAAAGTTTTACAACTACTTTTAAATGCAAAACAGTATTATAAAAAAAAGCAAAATATTTATACTATCCTACTTTAAAGTTTATAAATGCAAAGCTTTTACAATAATATTAAACGTACAACAAAAAACAAATAAACAAAAAAAACTTAATTTAAAAGCTTAAATTAACTATTTTTTTAAATATTAATTATTTATTACTTATTAAATCTAGCTACTAAAAACTAACAAAATTATTATAACTAAAAACGTTATATTTAATAAAAATATTATTTTTTTAAAAAATATTAAATCTTTAAAAAACAATTTTCTAAAAACTATTAACAAAAAGTTCAAAGCTTTAATTACTAAAATTATTTATTAAATCTATTTAAAAACTATTTAGCAACTTTTTATTAATTTTTATAAAAATTAAAAAATGTATGCATTAATTAATCTAGCTAAAAAAGCAAAAGCTAAAAACAATATTAGCAAAAATAAAAATTTAGAACTAAATCTGCTTATAAAAACTAATTACTTATATACTAAAACAATTTTTACTTTATATTTTACTTTTTTTAAATCTTTTAATTACTATGCTTTTTTTAGCGCTATAATTAAAAAAGCTAGCTAAAAAAAAAATTTTAATAAAATTACTAAGTTGTTTAATCTAACTTCAAAGTTTAAAAAAAGTTATTATATAACTTTTTTTAAAGTTATAATATATAAAAATTGTTAAAAGGCCATATTTAATATAAAACGGCTAGCAATTGCAAAATTAAAACATAGCATACTAGTAAACAAAGCTAATAAAACTAAATCTTTAAAGAAACTTTTAAACTATTTTAGTAGCAAACTAAAATCTTGCTAAAACAAAAGGCCTGCATTTTTCGCATTGCTAGAAAATATTTTGCAAAAAAATCCTCAAGCTCCTAAATTTAGCCTACAAAATGCTTTAGCTTTTTTAACGTTAAACCTAATAAAGCTTTTTTAAGCTAAGTCCAAAATCTATTGTTAAGACTTTTTATTACTTTTAAAGTAGCATAAGGCTTTAAGTACTTATTTTATAGAAAAGCACTTTAGGCAAGCTAAAAAGTTATATTTTTAAAGCTATAAAAATATAAATATATAAAAAAAAGTTAATGTACGTATTACCTATAAAAAGCTAACTTTAAATTATATATAAATATATGTTTACAAGTTTAACAAGCATAATTATTACTAAAAGTGTAAAACTAGGCTTGTTGTACAAAAAAACTAACAGCTTACTAACAAAAAAGAAAATACTTACGTATTAACTTTAGCAAAACAATCCTTTTAAACTTTAATAACTATTACAGCTAAGTTCAATTTTAAATTAAAATAGTACAATGCAGTAAACATATTTGTAAACGCTAAACTTAACAAAAAAATCTATATGCATATGCTTTTAAAATATTGCAAACTATAAATTTTATTTCAATTATTTTAAGCGTTATATAGCTTTAAAAAATCTTTGTTGCTATAACAGCGCAAACTTATTTAATTTTTAAAATCTATAAGCTATAAAGCCGTTTTTTACAAGCTATATTATTACTTTAAACAGGATGGTTTAATTTTTATTTATATAAATAATATTGTTTTAGCTTATAAAAAGCATAAAAAAACAATTGCTTAATATGCTATTTTTAAACTAAAGCGTTGTTATTAAATAATTAATAAAAACAACTTTTTTTAGTTTTTTAATATAAAAATAATTAAAAATTATAATAAAGGCTTAATTTAACTATTTTAATTTTTATATATTAAAAAAATTGTTAAACTTAAAAACAAAAATGTTTTGTACAAAATATATATATTTATAAAAACAAAAGAGTTAAGCTTTTATAATTAAATAGCTACTAAGTAGAAAATTTATAGCTATTAAAAAAAAATAGGCTTAATTATATATAAAGCAGTAATTACTTAGCTAAATATTGCTTTTAAAGCCTTACAGCTATCTTGTTTTAATTTAAATTTTAGGCCAGACTATTATAGCTTTATTAATTGCTTACTTAATTATTTTAAAACTACTTAATATTATGTTTTCTAATTTGAAAATAAAAATAATTTTGTATTTGCTAGCGATTTTTTGTTTGCAAATAATACTATCGACTATAAAAGCTTATAAGCTTATATAATAAAGCTTTTTAAAAATGTTATTAAATAAAAAGCCAATAAATAAAATATTATAACTATATTAATTACCAAAGCTAAGTTATTTGCGTTAGCTTAAGCAGCTAAGGAATTTATATTTATTAACTAACTAATTAAAAAATTAAAAGTTATTTTAAATAATAAGCAGATTTGGATTTAATATAATAATTAGCAAACTATTAGTTTAATAACTAAAAATATTATTATACTATATATAAAGCTACGCTACGTTAATATTTACAATTATTAGCTACGTTAAAAAGTTATTAATAAAACTTTTAAAGTTAAATATATTTTTACAAACAATATAATTGCTAATAGCTTAACTAAAGCCTTTTTTAAAAAAAAATAAAACACTTTTTTAAAGCAGCTTAACTTTGTAAATATTAAAAACATTTAAAAACAGCAAAAACTACGAAAAATACTTAAAAAAAAATAAAAAATGTTAAAAGATTTATTAAAAAAAGGAAAGTTTAACATATAAATAACTAATTAATTAAAAAAGGTATTTCAGTTTTATAAAGTTGTAAGAAGTTATTGCTATAAGCTTTTGGCTATAAAAATCATTTTTTAGAAAGTGCTTTTTAAAAAGGTGTGTTAAATATAAGAAATATGATTTTATTTAGTATATTAACTAAAAAAATATTTAATAACAAACCTATGTTAAAATAACAGGGGCCTTTATACAATTCTGCCTATAAACGCAGTTATTACTACATGAGACTTACAATATAATTAATTAATACAATATATTTAACCTAATTGCATGCCATCGCTTATATTTAACACTTGTGGGATGCGTTAGTATAAAATGTTTATATTTTATAAGTTTGTTTATAATAACTAAAATTAAATAATATAACTTTTTATGCTTTATTTAATAATTTAATAAGCTATAACAGTTTGTATAGCTTATGTTTTATTATTTTTGCTTTTTTATACACGTTTTATTTTTTATATACTGTTTTAAATATTTAATTTTAATTTTATATTATAAAATTGCGTTTAAATTTTTTATAAGTTTTATAAAAATGTTAAACAAATTTTTTTTATAAATTATTAAATATTATTATTTTTGTAAATTAAGCTTAATATTTTATTTAATGTTAATTATAATGCTGTTTTTTTAATTTTTTTTGTTTATTAATTGTTAAACAACTGCTTTATATATGTTAATGCTAAAATAAAAATTTTTTTAAGTTTTTTTCAAAATAATATTTAATTTTTTTTTAGTTAATTTATTTTATATTTATTTTTTTTGCTTTTAATATAAATAATTTTAAAATTAAATTGCAATAAAAACTTTGTTTATTTAATTTTTTATTTGTTTAAAACTTTAGTTATTATAAACAAAGTTAAGTTTTTATAATTTAAATAAACTTTAACTAGTATTAAAGTTTTATTTAAATAATGTTTTTATTTTTTAAACGTTTAAATTATAATTATAAGCTTTTTGTTTAATATTAAATAATTCATTATTAATTTTAAAAACTTTTTAAAAAAAAATGCTACTAAGTATAGCTTTTTATTTTTATTTTATTGTTTTAATTATTTGCTTATTGCTATATTATATACTTTAACTTTAACTTTAAATTTTTTGTTTAAATTTAATAATAGTGACGGTGTGGTGGCTGTGCTGCCTGCAGCACAGCCCCACACACACACATTTCTCACTTTCCCTTTTTTCTTTTTTATACTTAGATTTAATACGAATAGCATATATTTTATTGCGAAGCCAAGCCTTTTGTGAATTACTTAACTGTGACAATAATTATATTATTAGTTTTATAAAAATTGCTTTTTTAATTTCTTTAAACGCTTTTTGTTTTATTGCTTTTTATTTTAACATTACGTTTTTTTTTTATAAAGTGTATAAGTAATACTATATATTTTTTAAATTTTGCTATTAAAAGTTGTATATAATTAATAAATTTTGTAAACAATTTTATATTTTTAATGCTGTTTAATGTAAACTATTTTTTTATTACTTTAATTTTAAATTTTTAAATTTTTACTTTTTTTAAAATTATTATAAATTTTAAAAAGTTTATTTTTTATATATAAAACTTGCTTTTATTTAAATAAACTTTTAATTTAGCATTTTATAATGCTTTAAATATTTTTTTAAAGTTTTTAAGTAAATTAAAATGTTATTTAAATAAACTATTTTAATTTAATTTAAATAGTTTTTTAATATATTTATAATTATTTTTTAAAAACTTGTTAATATATTAATAAGCTTAAACAGCTTTATTTAATATTTATATAACTTATAAAATGTTTTAAATGCTGTTTTTTCGTTGTTTTTTTTTTGCTATTTATATTTAATAATAAATATTTAACAAATTTAGCGTTATAAACTACTTTGCTTTATAAAATTAATTTTTTAAATTATTAATTTATAATAATAGTTTTATAAATTTATATATTATAAAGTTTTTTAATAATAATTAATAATTAATTTTTATTTTTGTTTTTTATTTTTTTTTGTTTTTTTAATATTTATAAAATTAAACATTTTGTTAATAATTATAATAATTAAATAAATCTTTTTTTTAATTTTGTTTTTAAATATTAATTTTATTTATTATGCTTTAATAATTTTGTTTTTTTATTTTGTTTTTTAAACAAGTTAATAAACTTTATAACGCATCCCACAAGCTAGTTTTGCACACAAGCAAGTTTCGCACTTTGGCTTGGCGTACCCTGTAGGCCACTTTATATACAGAGGTACTTACTTCACTTTTTAATAACCTCGCAAAAAAACATCGTACAACAAAATAATTAATATTATTAGATTCGTAATAAAATAACGAATCTAATAGTATTTTCTTTTATTTTCTAGCTATTTTATTTAAACCGTTATTAAAAACTACGCTAAAATAATCCCTGCAATTTTGTTTTTTGAAGCTATATGCCCAAATAAAATAGCTACAAAATAAAAGAAAATACTATTAAATTCGTTATTCTATTACGAATCTAATAGTACTAATTATTTTATTATACAACCTTTTTTCGCAAAGTTATAATAAAGTGGAGTAAGTACCCCTGCATATAAAGTAGCCTACAGGGTACGCCAAGAAAAGTGCGAAACTTGCTTGTGTGCAAAACTAGCTT
>MU377364.1:0-23169 GCA_022495195.1 Xylaria digitata
ATAATAAAGTGGAGTAAGTACCTCTGCATATAAAGTAGCTTATAGGGTACGCCAAGCCAAAGTGCGAAACTTGCTTGTGTGCAAAACTAGCTTGTGGAATGCATTATTAATAAACAAAGCTAATAAAACTAAATTTTTAAAAAAACTTTTAAACTATTTTAATAATAAACTAAAATTTTGTTAAAACAAAAAGCTTGCATTTTTTATATTATTAAAAAATACTTCGCAAAAAAATCTTTAAGCTTTTAAATCTAGTTTATAAAATGCTACAGCTTTTTTAGCGTTAAACGTATTTAAATTTAGCTTATAAAATATATTAGCTTTTTTAGCATTAAACGTTTTAAAATCTAGTTTATAAAATGCTTTAGCTTTTTTAAGCTAAGTTTAAAATTTATTATTAAAACTTTTTACTATTTTTAAAGTAGCATAAAGCTTTAAATATTTTAAACAAGCTAAAAAGTTATATTTTTAAAGTAGTAAAGTTTACTAAGGGTAGTGTGGTATTGAGTAAAATAGGTGATAAGGATAGAATGGTAGACTAGCATAGTCAATGGCGAAGCCATTGACTATAGCCAGTTAGCCATTTATCCGAGCCACCTGTAGCTGTATTAATTGTGGCTGGGGGGCTCTGCGAAGCAGAGCCCCCCTGGCTGTCTATGTTATAAAGCTATAAAAACATAAATATATAAAAAAAAATTAATATACATATTATTTATAAAAAGCTAACTTTAAACTATATATAAATATATATTTACAAATTTAATAAGCATAATTATTATTAAAAATATAAAGCTAAACTTATTATATAAAAAAATTAACAGCTTATTAACAAAAAAAAAAATATTTACGCATTAATTTTAGCAAAACAATTTTTTTAAACTTTAATAATTATTGCAGCTAAATTTAACTTTAAATTAAAATAGTATAATATAATAAATATATTTTTAAGCTAAAGCGTTATTACTAAATAATTAATAAAAACAACTTTTTTTAGTTTTTTAATATAAAAATAATTAAAAACTATAACAAAAGCTTAATTTAGCTATTTTAATTTTTATATATTAAAAAAATCGTTAAGCTTAAAAACAAAAATGTTTTATATAAAATATAACGTGGTTTATAAGCGAGTTGCTTATTTAAGCAAGTTGTTTACTTAGCTTAGCAGTATTTTTTTTTATACATTCCGTATATAAAATATACTTTTGCTAATAAAGTTAAAACTTTATTAATATAACTTTAATAAGCTTTAAACCTTTTTTATTATAAATTTAACTAAAAAAAAAAATATAAGTTAATACTTTATTTTTTTATATTATTTTACTTTTATTTTTGAATATTTAAAAAACAAAAATTATGCTATATTTTAGCATAATTTTATGTTTAACTATAAAAGTTAAATAATATTAAAAAAAAAAGTAATAACTTATATTTTTTTTTTTTAGTTAAATTTATAATAAAAAAGGTTTAAAGCTTATTAAAGTTATATTAATAAAGTTATAGCTTTATTGTTATTTTTATGCACGGACAAATTTTGTATAAAAATTTTCTTATAAAATAAGTGCTAAAAAACCGGGCAACTCGCTTATAAACCACGTTATATATTTATAAAAATAAAAAAGTTAAGCTTCTATAATTAAATAGCTATTAAACAAAAAATTTATAGCTATTAAAAAAAAATAAGCTTAATTATATATAAAGCAATAATTATTTAGCTAAATATTGCTTTTAAAACTTTATAACTATTTTGTTTTAACTTAAATTTTAAGCTAAATTATTATAGCTTTACTAATTGCTTACTTAATTATTTTAAAACTATTTAATATTATGCTTTTTAATTTAAAAATAAAAATAACTTTATAATTATTAACAATTTTTTGTTTGCAAATAATATTATTAACTACAAAAGCTTATAAGCTTATATAATAAAACTTTTGTTGCGTAAAAGTGAATCATATATATACCGTTAATTTTAGCATAGAATTAACGGCGTTGTTTTTTTTACAAAAGTTATAAGCTTTTAGTTTGCTTTAAAGCTAACTAGCTTAACAATATAATCGCTTACTTGCAATACATCCTTTTTTATTTTTTAGTGTACAGCGAAAAATAACACGGTGTTTTTACTAACCAAAAACAAAAAACTAAAAGGTTTGATTTTTGTATTAAGTTAAAAAAAACAAACTTAAACGCTTATAAGTAGCTTAATAAGTGCTAATTATTAGCTAGCTTAAAGCAAAACAAGTAAAAGTTAGATATAAATATATAGCACGTAATTTAACGCTACGCTAATACAATTAATAACAATATAAGTTAGCTAAAATAGGCATACGTAAAAAGTTATATCCGCGTGTTTATATATTAGCTGTTTTTAGCTAGGTTGGCCTGCTAATCTAAAAAGTATATTGCGTAAAAGTAAATTATATATATACTGTTAATTCCAGCATAAAATTAACAGCGTCGTTTTTTCTACAAAAACTTTTTAAAAATATTATTAAATAAAAAGCTAATAAACAAAATATTATAACTATATTAACTACTAAAGCTAAATTATTTATGTTAACTTAAGCAGCTAATTAATTAAAAAATTAAAAGTTATTTTAAATAATAAACAAATTTAAATTTAATATAATAATTAGCAAACTATTAATTTAATAATTAAAAACATTATTATATTATATATATAGCTATGCTATATTAATATTTATAATTATTAACTACGTTAAAAAGTTATTAATAAAACTTTTAAAGTTAAATATATTTTTATAAACAATATAATTATTAATAGCTTAACTAAAGCTTTTTTTTTAAAAAAAATAAAACACTTTTTTAAAGCAGCTTAACTTTATAAATATTAAAAACATTTAAAAATAGCAAAAACTATAAAAAATACTCAAAAAAAAATAAAAAATATTAAAAAACTTATTAAAAAAAAAGTTTAACACATAAATAATTAAATAATTAAAAAAAGTATTTTAGTTTTATAAAGTTGTAAAAAATTATTTTTTAAAAAGTGCTTTTTAAAAAAATGTATTAAATATAAAAAATATAATTTTATTTAATATATTAACTAAAAAAGTATTTAATAACAAACCTATATTAAAATAATAAAAACTTTTATACAATTTTGCTTATAAATACAGTTACTACAATATAAAACCTATATTATTACATTAATAAATATAACACATTTAACCTAATTGCATGCCGTTGCTTATATTTAACAATTCCCATACAATATTTGTTTATGCATAAAATATTAAAAATTACGTTTAAAAATCGAAAAAAAAATCAGAAAAATATAAAGTTAAAATTTTAGGTTTATTATTATATATAAAAAATATAAAATATTTTTTTTAATTTTTTAACTATTTTATTACAGCTTAAAATTTTAAACCGAGCTAAATTAGCATATTTTTTGTTTTTTAAACATAACTAGCTTAAAAAAATAGCTAGCAAGCTATATTAACTTGTTTTAAAATACTTTTTAAGTTATATATTTAAAAAAAAAAACCTAAGATTTTTTTAATTTTTTTTTAAAAAGTTATTTAAAGTAGGGTATGTATATATATAATTATTTTATATAACAAAGTACTGCTAAAAAACCAGGCAACTTGCTTATAAACCACGTTATTATAAGTTTATTAAACTTTAATATATAAAAAAAATAACGTAATTTATAAACAAGTTGCTTATTTAGCTTAGCAGTATTTTTTTTATATATTGTATATATAAAAAGTATTTTTTTTAATAAAGCTATAACTTTATTAATATAACTTTAATAAGCTTTAAACTTTTTTTAATATAAATTTAATTTAAAAAAAAAATATAACGTATCTTTTATTTGATTTTGGCTACTTTATTGGATTGGCCACTTGTAATGAACGGGTCCTATTCTATGTACGAGTGAGCCTTCTATATAGGTTAGTTTATTTATAGGTGTGGATTATTGTTTAGTCCGTATGACTAAAAGGGGTGACATTCGGTAGAAAATGTTATAGAGGATATTGTATAAAGGTATTCGTTAAGAGATTAACTTTTTTATAATATATTTTAAAAATTAGATTATAAGCTTAAATTAAATAGTGAAATAAGGAAAAATTAATGCTAATTATAAAGAGAACTTTTTACGTTTTTATAGTATTTTTTTTTTTTACGTATTTTTTGGATAGCAATAAATAGCTGGCTATTTTAATTATTTTGGATAGCAATAAATAGCTAGCTATTCTAACTATTTTGGATAGCAATAAATAGCTGGCTATTTTAACTATTTTAAATAGCAATAAATAGCTAGCTATTTTAATTATTTATTATGTAATTTTTGCATTTATAATTAGCTATAGCTTGTTTTTTGGTTTAGCTTTTTATTTAGTTTATAACTGCGCTAGGTTTTTTTTTTAGGCCGTTTTTTTATTAGTTTGTAATACTATTTTTTTTTTTTTAGAATTATTGTTTTTAATAATAAATAGTAAATGTTTGTGCTTTTTATATGATTTTTTTTTTTTTGCTTTATTTTTTATTATAGCTAATTGTATAAAAAAATGTTGTAAAAAACTATTATTTAATAAAAAATTTGTAAAACATAATTTTTTTTTTTTTGCTGTTATTTTTTGCGTTTTAATTATTATGTTTTTTTTATGCTTTTATTACTAACAACGTGAATTTAAGTGCTTATTTATTAAATCTAAGTTAAGTTGTTGCTTTATTTATATTTGCAATGTTTATTTTTGGTATAATGTTAAAAGTTTGTTTGTTAAGCAGCTTAATAAAATTGCTATATAATACAAGTTATTAGAAAAAAAACTAGAAATTTTTAAAAAAGCTGCTAAGTTAGCGCTTGCTTATGTGCGTTACTTTTATAAACAAAAGAAAATATAGTATAATAAAATAATAAAAGCTATAGCTTGTGGTATTATAGATTTAAAAGAATTTAAGTTTTTTAAAAGGCGCAAGCATAAAAAAAAAAGTTGTTAAGTTAATAAAGCTGCTGCTTTTGTAACTGTTTTATTTATTTTTAACTAAAACGTGCTTAACTTTTTTTTTGTTTAAAAAATAAACTTTGCTTTTTTAGCTTTAGTTAATTAAGGTGCTATTAGTAAAACGTTATAACTGCTTATATTATATGCTGCAAATGCTTTTTAAGTTTTTAAATATTTTTTATATGTAAGTATTTTGTTTATTTAATTAAATATTTTATAGTGCGTTTTTTTTAACATAAGTTTAATATTTTTTTTATTTTATATTTTGCTTAGTTTTTTTTTATTTTAATAAACGTTTTTAATATAACGTTGTTTAATGCTTTTTTTAATAATAAAATATAAAAAATCAAATATATTTTTATTTTGTAAAATAATAATAGTTAATAATTAATTTTTAAAATAACTTTTTTAATTTTAAATAGTTTAATTTGTTTAAAATTTAGTTTGTTGCTAAATTGTTTAATTTTAATGTTTTTTTTTAAAAAATATATTTTATTTTATTTTTTTAAAGTTAGCTTTAATAACTTTAATTTATTATAATATGTTTTTATATATTGCTAAATAAATGTTAAATTGTTTTTAAGTTTTTATTGCATTTTAATAAGCTTATTTGCTTATTTTTTTGTTATTAGCGCTGTTGTTTTTAAAATTTATGTTTAATTGTTTTTTAGGTTAAATTTATAGTTTGCTTTAAATAATAACATTTTTATGTTTTTGTTGCTTAAGCTGTTATATATAAATTTTGCTAAAAATAATAATTTAACTTAATTATTTTATTGTTTATTAAAATAATACTTTAGGTATTGTTTTAACGTTTAGTTTAATTTTTTAGTTTGTTTATTTGTTTATAAATAATAAGCTGTAAATAGCCGATGCTTAATTTTTAAAGCCTTTATTAATAATTGCTAATATTTAAAAGCTATAGTAATGCTTTTATTTATAATAGCTTTTTTTAGAATGCTATGTTTATTAAAAACATGCTGCATTATTATATACGCAAGTTTTTTTGTTATATTTAATTTTTTATATAGCATAAAATGCTTATATTTTATAAGTTTGTTTATAATAACTAAAATTAAATTATATTTAACTTTTGTTATTAATTTTTTTAATTTTAATAGCTTAACAATAAAATTAAATAATATAATTTTTTATGCTTTATTAAATATTTTAATAAGCTATAATAGTTTATAAGGTTTATGTTTTACTGCTTTTGCCTTTTTGCAAAGGTTATATTTTTTATATACTGTTTTAAAAATTTGATTCTGATTCTGCATTATAAAGTTGCATCTAAATTTTTTATAAGTTTTGTAAAATTTTTAATGTTTATATAATAGTGTTTTATAAAAATGCCAAGCAAATTTTTTTTATAAACTATTAGGTATTGCTATTTTTATTTTATATTTAAGCTATTTATTTTTGTTAATTAGGCTTAGTATTATATTTAGTGCTAAATGCAGTGCTGTTTTTTTGATTTGTTTTGTTTATTAATTATTAAATAACTGTTTTATATATACTAGTGCTAAAACAAAAGTTTTTTTAAGTTTTTTTTAAAATAGTATTTGATTTTTCTTTAGTTTGTCTATTTTATATTTATTTTTTTAGCTTAAAATATTTGCTTTTTGGTTTTTTTTGCTTTTAATATAAATAATTTTAAAATTAAATTGCAACAGAAATTCTGCTTATTTAATTTGCTGTTTGTTTAAAACCTTAGTTATTATAAACAAAGTTAAGTTTTTATAGTTCAAAAAGATTTTAATTAGTATTAAGGTTTTATTTAAATAGTGTTTTTATTTTTTAAAAGCTTAAACTATAGCTATAAGCTTTTTGTTTAGTATTTAATAGTTTATTGCTAGTTTTAAAAATTTTTTTAAAAAGAATACTATTAGATATAGCTTTTTGTTTTTATTTTGTTGTTTTAGTTATTTGCTTATTACTATATTGTATACATTAATTTTAATTTTAAATTCTTTGTTTAAGTTTAGTAATTATATTACTAGTTTTATAAAAATTGCCTTTTTAATTTGTTTAAACGCTTTTTGTTTTTCTGCTTTTTATTTAAACACTGCGTTTTTTTTTATAAAGTTTGTAAATAGTGCTGCATATTTTTTAAACTGCGCAACTAAAAGTTGTATATAGTTAATAAATCTTATAAACGATTTTATATTTTCAATACTAGTTAATATAAGCCATTTTTTTATTGCTTTAATTTTAAATTTTTAAATTTTTATTTTGCTTAAAGTTATAATAAATTTTAAAAAGTTTATTTTTTGCGTATAAAACTTGCTTTTGTTTAAATAAACTTTTAGTTTAGCATTTTATAATGCTTTAAATATTTTTTTTATATGCTTTTTATGTTTTTTTAAAGTTTTTAAATAAATTAAAATGTTATTTAAATAAACTATTATAATTTAATTTAAATAGTTTTATAATATATTTATAATTATTTTTTAAAAACTTGTTAATGTATTAATAAGCCTAAATAGCATTACTTAATATTTATATAGTTTATAAGGTGTTTTAAATACTGTTTTTTATTTGTTTTTTTTAGCTATTTGTATTTAGTAATAAACGTTTAACAAATCTAACGCTATAAACTATTTTGCTTTATAAAGTTAATTTTTTAAATTATTAATTTGTAGTATTAGTTTTACAAATTTTTACGTTATAAAGTTTTTATAGCAGTAATTAATTATTAATCTTTATTTTGGTTTTTTGTTTTTTTTTGTTTTTTTTAGTACTTATAAAATTAAGTATTTTGTTAAAAATTATAAAAGTTAAATAAATTTTTTTTTTAAATTTTTTTTTAAGTATCGGTTTAGCTTTTTTAGTTAATTTTGGCTTATTTTATATATTAAAAAATGTTTTAAATATTGTTTTTTTTTTAAAAATATATAATGATTTTATTTGTTATGTTTTAATAATTTTGTTTTTTTTAGTTATTTAAACAAATTAATAAACTTTGCGTATTTTTTAAGTATATTATTTTTTTGTTTGTTTTTTAGTTTTTTAATTACTAAATATATTGCTATGCTTTTTTTAAATTTGTTTAACGCTTTTTTTAGCTTATTAAAAGCTAAATTTTTTTTTGGCGTATTTTATTAAAGCTGGCCAGTGCTTTAATTTATTTTGGAATTGCTTTTTCTTAACTAAGGTATTTTTAAAATTATATTAAAACTATGCATATTAATAATGTTAAGCATAAGTTTTTTTTTATAACTATAAATGTTAAAAAGAAGTTTTGCAGTTTTTTATTTAACTATATTATTATTATAAATATTAAAACTTTTATTAACTGTTATAAATAAATAGAGGTTGTTTTTAGATTTTGTTAGTATTTTTGTTTTTTAAACAAATTATAAAAAAATAAAATTTTATAAAGCTTTTATATTAAATAAAACCTTTATTTGCTTTTTTTAATAGCTTATATTTATTAATATTTATACTTTTGCATATATGTTTGCTATATATAAAAACTTTTTAATTAATTAAAATAATTATTAGTTTATGCTAACTGTTTTTTATTGTTTTTTATTTTTTAAGCTTTTTGTTATTAGTTTTTGCTTTTGTTTTTACTATTTTTATTATTTTAAGTTAACATTTTAAATATTATATTAAAAAATATTGCTGTTTATTGTTTTAAATTTTTTTTTGTTTATAAAAATAACTTCTTTTTTTTTTTTAAAAGTAAGTTGTTATATACTAGCTTCAGCTTTAGCTTTTTGTTTTTTTTAATAAATTTTTAATTTTTTAGTTATATATATTTAATATTAATTATAAGTATATAATTTTAATTTTTTTTTATAATTAATATATTTCTAAGTTTGTTTTAGATTTTTTTTAAAAATAGTATATTTGTTTAAGTTTTAATGTTTAAATAACAAATGTTTAACTTTATTAATTTTGTATGGTTTTTTTATTAAGTTTTTATTAATTTGTTATAAAAACTACTAGTTTTATATTTTGTTTATTATATAAATATAATATTAATGTATTATATAGTATGTTTAAAAGATTTTATAATATATTTTATGTTTTAATAACAGCTAATTTTTATTTAGCATTATTATTTTATTATATTAATAACTTATTGTTATAAATTATGCAATCGTTTTTAAATTGTTAATAGTATTAGTTTTTGCTTTTATTAATAATTTTGATTTTTTTATTTTTTAGATTTTTACTAATTTTAGCTATTATATGCTTGTTAGTTTTTTTTATAGTATTTTATAAGTAGTTTTAAGTTTTTGTTTTTATTTTATTTAATTGTTTTTAATAAACTAATAACAAATGTTTTTTCGTTAAATTAATTTTGCTATAATATTTTCAAGCTATTTTAAGTTATTTTAATAGTTATATTACTTATATTTGCAATTTTTTTTTGCTAAATATTGTTTATTTTTTAGCTAATTGTTGTTTATAAAGTTGTTATTAATATTTATAGTTTTATAAATAAGAGTTATAATTTTATATTTTTTTTTTTTTTTTATAATTTATTTATTTGCGTAAATATAATAGTTATTATTGTTTTTTTAATAAAAACATTTTATATTTTATATGTATATAAATCTTTTTATATATAAGTGTACTTTGCATTTTTAATATGGCTTTAAATATGTTTTACATTTTTTAATATATTTTGTTTGTTGTTATTATTTAATAGTTTATTTTGTTTAAATTTTTATTATAAATATTTGTATTAGTTTAAAATGTTTTTTATTTTGTAGCCGTTTAAGTTTTTTATATTTTTTTGCATAATGCTTTTTTTATTTATAATTAAAACATTTAACTTAGTTTTGTTTTTTTTTAGAATGTTTTATAATAATTATAGCTTTAAGTTTTATTAGTTCTAAGTGTATACTTGTTGCTATTGTTTACGTTTTTTAAGTTTGTTTTGTATTAGCTATAAAATTCGATTTTTATTTTTTTTTTTGTTATTATTTTTTAAACAATTAATTATTAATTTTAATTGTTTTAGCTATATACTTTTTAAAATCTTTTAGTTAGTTATTTTTATAAAGTTTATTTTGAACTAGATCTTTTAACTTTTTGCAAAAGATTGCTATTAAAATGTTATTATTATTTTATAAGGTTTATAATATTAGTTTGCAAAACTCTACTGCATATTTATATGCCAGTTTAATCTGTTTGATTTTTAACAGCTGCTGTTTAGCCTGCTGTTTTTTTTTTGAATTTTTATATATATTTGTTAAAGCTTTAGCAAATTTGTTTATATTTTTAAACATATTTTCAGTTTTAATACTTTAATTGTTTTTTTTTGTTTTTATATACTTTTTTATGCGTAGTTTGAATTATTTTAGCGTACTTTTTGCTAGAAATTCTGCTGCATAAAAAACTTTTTCTTTTTTATTTTAAAAATCATTTTTATAATGCCTTATATAAGTTTTAACTTAAATTAAAAATTTTTTAAAGTATTTTTAAGATTTTTTAAACTTGTTTAGTTTATTAGGTTTGTGTTGTTTAACTTTAAATATATTGCTAAACTAATTTTTAAGTTGCTAGTTTGTACGTTATACATTGTTAACTTGTTTATTAAAATGCTAATTTGTTAATTTAAGTTAATTAATTTTTGTTTATAACTAATTTAAAGCAAAAGTTATTGCTTTTAAAGTTAGGTTTATAAGTTTCGCTATTTTGTTTTATATTTTTATATAATGTTATATAACACTTAAAAAAGTTAACTGTTTAAAATATAACAAACAGATCTTATTTTATATACAAGTAAACCTTCTACATAAGTTAGTTTATTTATAAATATAAATTGTTGTTTAGTCTATATAACTAGAAAAAATAACATTTAGTAAAAAATATTACAAAAAATATTGTATAAAAATATTTATTAAAAAATTAACTTTTTTATAATATATTCTAAAGATTAAATTATAAGCTTAAATTAAACAGTAAAATAAAAAAAAATTAATGCTAATTATAAAGAAAACTTTTTACGTTTTTATAGTATTTTTTTTTTTTACGTATTTTTTAGATAGCAATAAATAGCTGGCTATTTTAACTATTTTAAATAGCAATAAATAGCTAGCTATTTCAACTATTTTAGATAGCAATAAATAGCTGGCTATTTTAACTATTTTAGATAGCAATGGATAGCTAGCTATTCTAACTATTTATTACATGACTTTTGCGCTTATAATTGGCTGTAGCTTATCTCCTGGTTTAGCCCCTTATCTGGTCCATGACCGCGCTAGGTCTTCCTTTCAGGCCGTCCTCCTGTTGGTTCATAACACCACCCCAAAATACATACAAAAAACGTCCGTGCGCTTTTAAATAACTCTACCAATATAAGTCCTATAAACTAATAATCAGTATATTTGGATTCCTTATTTTATAAGGAATTCAATAGTATTTTTATTTATTTTATAGCTATTTTATTTATAGCTGTATAAAAAACCACGCTAAAATAATCCCTGTATTTTTAAAAACCTTAAATATATTAACAAATAAAATAGCTATAAAATAAATAAAAATACTATTGAATTTCTTATAAAGTAAGGAATCCAAATATACTGATTATTAGTTTATAGAACTTATATTGGTAGAGTTATTTAAAAGCGCACGGACGTTTTTTGTATGTATTTTGGGGTGGCCAATCCAAGTGGGAGATACGTTAGGTTATTATTTTATTTTTACTTTTAAATATTTAAAAAACAAAAATTATGTTATATTTTAACATAGTTTTATGTTTAACTATAAAAGTTAAATAATATTATAAAAAAAAGTAATAACGTATTTTTTATTTAAACAAATTACTTAATTAACCGGGTTATTTTAAAACCTATATAAAAATCGATATTTAATTTTTTAATAACTTAATAAAAAATTTAAAAATATTTTTGTTTATTTTACTACTATTTTATTTAGAGCTCTATAAAAAACTACGCTAAAATTTAGCGTAGTTTTTAATATAGCTATAAATAAAATAGCTAGAAAATTGGAAAAAATATTTTTAAATTCTTTATTAAGTTATCAGTTTAGAATTTTAAACTGCACTTTAATAGCTATAATATTTGTAAAGTTATTAAAAAATTAAATATCGGTTTTTATATAGGTTTTAAGGTAACCCGGTTAATTGGGTAACCCGTTTAAGTGGAAAATGCGTTAACTTATATTTTTTTTTTAAGTTAAGTTTATAATAAAAAAGGTCCGAAGCTTATTGGAGTTATATTAGTAAAGTTATAGCTTTAATAGCAAAAGTACTTTTTGTATACAAAATATATAAGAAAAATACTGTTAAGTTAAGTGGGCAACTTGTTTATAAACCACGTTATACATTATATTATATTTATATATAATATTATTTAAAAATTTAAATATATTATAAGCTTTTTAAAATTTTCAGTGTAAAAACAAAGGTTATTACGCTTTATAAAGGGAAGCTTTTAGTATAATAACTTTAATTTTTATTTGGTTGTACTTTTTTAAAATTGTAAAAACAAAGGCATTAGGAGTGTATGGCTAACCTTTTAGCTTTGGTTTAATCTTATACGGCCTTTTCCTTCTTACTACTGGCTTGATTCTTATTCTTTGGACCGCGCAATTTTATAAACCGTTCCTTGAGAATATCCCAGAAGGCAAGTGTGCAACAAACGAGCACAACCGCGAACGTAACTGGAACTGTGGATCAAATGAGCTTGTGCTGTATCCTGTGTTCTGCGAGAAGACTTACAGAGATATTTCAGAACAAATCCCACTGTCAAAGTTGGAAAGTCGGCGATTTCTATTGCGAAGAATGATGTGAGAAATGAAAGTGGCGCCTGAAATTCCGTCAGCACGGGTATTTCGATCTTGCTCGGTCAGGCTTACGAATATGATCGTAACGACGGTGAACGTCATGATGGCCTGGCTTTGCTTGCCGGACTCGATGTTCTGGACGCTCAGAAAGTGCGTTTCTTCGGCATTCGCCTGTTTCTGCTTGAGGTCGAGGAGGTGGGAGAGCTGCACGCATCAGCTCGGGGTCTCGTGGTGTTGGAGCAGATATGGGCGACACTTACCGCGTCTTGTGTCCGTGCAGCACGTTGGTCAATTCTGTCCATATCCTTTAGGCGACTGTCGACAAGACGCGAAAAGTTGCAAAACATGCCAGTACCTTCCACTGCTGACTTTTGTGTCTCAAAGATCGTCCGTATCATGTTGAGCTCATCGCGAATATCTTTGATATCATCGAGGAGTTCTACCTCCTCTTTGATTGCATACCTCTCCTTTTCGCCTCCCTCAGCACCCCAGTCTCTGGACATCTTCAAAGCTTGAGAGAAGGTCCGGAAGAGAGACGACTCTCGATTGGCCTATGATATTGTCAGCGCACCCAGGCATAGGAAAGCTTGTTAATCTATCTGCTTACAAGGTTTCCTATCGCGTCCTCATATATCTCCTGCGTATGAATCCACTTGTCTCTGTGTTTGGCCAGATCGAACATGATACCCGAACATTCATTTGCAATGAGCTCGGCAAGCTTTGTACCACTGTCGATAGATACCGGCCAAGCTTTTGACAGGATCTTCCTTTCGACCGCAGCCACCACGTCGGTCATGTTGTACGAGTCGATGCTGCCATCATTGACCCACCTATATGGGAAGCTTGTAATGACCGTATCTATCCACACTGATTATTATAGTCCGGTACCCGTCATCAATTCTGGATAAGATCTCAACTTACTATCTTCGAGTACCCATAACCACAACTGATCAACCATCAAAATGGGGAAGTCGAGGTTCTGGGGTGTTTTCGTTGAGCCGCGTAGGCTGTTGTTCATCATGTTGTTTCGGAAATATTTGGAGATGGTCTGATCCTTGTCTCGTAGATCCATATCTTTATCGTTCAGGTTGAAGTAGTAGAATTGATCCAATGTCCTTCTGACATGCAGTGGATGGTCACGGCCCAAATAAGTTTGGAGAAGTTCTCGATGTTTGTTTCCGCTGGTATGTATCAGAGGTTCTGTATTCGGTAAACTGTTGTTACCGTTTTTAATCAAATGAACAGTATTTTTTAACATCAAGCGTTCTTCGTTCATTGCCCAGTGCAGGTATGGTATCTAGCGTTTTGTGAGTAAGGGTAGTATGGAGTTCATAGTCCGAATATCTCACAGCAAGCATTGCTCTGCTTCCCCTGTGGTTTGAGACATTCAATGAATCTATATGGCGTGTCATTGTTAGAGAGATATAGCGTATAATTTCAACCATTGATTACCGTACCGTAGGGGAAGTCAGTGCAGACAGGTCGCAAGCAGCGGCTGTAGAAATGCTTCTCCGTACTTCGGACTCGATCGCTCCAGAGATCCGACCTTAATACGTTCGCGGTAGCTTCCGGAGTCCCAAGGATCTTGGTAATTAAGACCTGGACTTGACGTTAGTTCTTCTGCCATCAAATATAGAGACTTGTGTCGGACCTCGACCCATTCCATCTATTGCCTAATTAGTGAATCGGTGGCTGTTTCCGGAGCCCGAAACACTCACATTGTTTTCTGGAAGGTGAACCCATCTCACCAATTTGTCACCATCATTCAAGAAAGTTTGAGGTCTGCCGTCCACCATAAGGTTGTCGAAGCTGACGTCTGGATTCAGTATGAGGTCCACCCGCACGGCTTTTGAGTGACATCTCTGAGATGATCCAATCTCAACCATTCTTCCCCAGAATCTGCCGTCAACTCGTCTATTCTCCAGTAAAGGCTTGTACGTCAGGTGAACATGACTCTGCAAGAGTTGCTTTAATTCCGCGCGAGCTTCCCGCAGCATTTCTCTCTCGAAGTAGACGCCCTTGTCTAATAGCAACTGCACCATATCTCTTCCCCCAGCCTGAATAGCAATTTGCAGAACTGACGATTGGTCTGCCGATCTGGCATTGGCATCCGCCCCATTTTCGAGGAGTAGTCGTGCAACCTCGCAATACCCATTGGCTGCAGCCCAATGAAGGGGAGTTCTTTCTGATCCATCCCTAGTATTTATATCGGTCTTGTACTGGGTGTCACAAAGCACTCTAGTAAGCTGAGTATAGCCTGCTTCTGCAGCCATGTGCATCATTGTGAAGTTAGCGGGCTGTGTTTCTGACACCCCGTATTTGAACATCCAATATTTGGTCAACCACGCGCTCCTGATTTTGCTCTCCTTCTCGAAGAAGAGATTTGAAGTAAAGAGAGATTGAAGATCTTCTACAGTTTGTGAAGAGATGCTGCCATGTTTCATCCAGTATAGAATAGGATACTTCAGCAGGTCAGAGTCTCCCATTCTAGGAGCCGGATTGTGGGCTGCGCTCTCCTCTGCCAGCGAATCACAAATGTAGGATAGACAGCGAGTTGAGACACTCTTGTGAATGTCAGGGAGTTTTTCTCGATGGAGCTTAGCAATAGTTGCTGGCGATGATAGGTACTCCCGGAGTGAATGGTGAACCAGAACAACATCATCCCCGTTGAGTTCAACGAGGGGATGACACGCATCCCCGATCATCGATTTGAGATTCTCTTCAGTGGTTTGCAGTCCATATATATCTTCAGCAAGGATTGGTAACGTCGAGAGTGACAAGGGAGCAAAAGAAATTCCTGCTAATAACAAGACAGACTGCGCCAATTTCCGCGTTTCTGCGTCTGGAATGGCTAGCGAACGGCTTAAAGATTGGTCGTATACCGTCGAGAGAGTCATTGGTGCAGAGTTGAGTTCCTTACTTATCTGTAACGGGGTAGCCCGCGTGTTTTTCAAAGCGTCAAGAGCAAGACGGGCCCACAAGAAAGACCTATCTGCTTTTTGCGCTATCGTTCTCTTCAAAGACGTTTTCATATCCTCGTTCACATCTAAACGATCGACACTTGCCGCAATAAATGCTTCGATGTCGCTTTCCGTCTTACTCCTGATATCTAGAGCAAAGCAGCCTGAGAGTGCATCCTCGATGGCTGGTTGGTCACGACTGATGAGTATCCACTTGCCCCTATAAGACGATATCTGTTGAGATTTTGCTTGGCTTAGAGTATTTGAGTCTCGGTTGAGACTTCTTGCGATGTCAAGCAATGCCTCGTCGCACTCGTCCAATCCGTCTATGATGAAAAACATTGTCTGGACCTCCGGATCCTGTATAATCTGCCGCAGTGAGTGCCAGAGCAGTGTGTGATCGTTAAATAATTTATCACCCACACTGGGCTCTTGATATACGTTTAGCACGTGCTTCACCACTTCAGGCTTCTGTAGGACGATTTGATGAATCAACGACCTGAGAACTACTGAAGCGCGTTGGATGCTGCGTTCCTGAGGGATGTGAAAGTAATACGCCAATAATTTGGTCCCAGTTTCATCATCGTTCATTATGTTTTGTAGCTTCTGCACGAGGGAGGCTGCGAGTGTCGTTTTACCACTTCCAGGTGGCCCATGGATCCAGAGAACGCGCGGGTGGCCCCGGTTATAGAGCCATTCCATGATATCAGATTGGGCTTCTTGGGCGGCCCCAGGAACCAAAGTTCTTTGTAGGTTGGACAGGTACAAATTCTGTTGCTGGGGAGCCGAGAGCGACATAAGACAGTGCCGGCCTTGTTCGCTCATGCTCATCAGAGCGGCAGCAGATTTCTGCCCGGTCGTTTTCAAATCTGATGCATTTAGTGGTGCTGTTAAAGGAAGGTTTATGGAAGCTGGGTAAAGTAGGCTTGCCTTTCATGAACTCTTGGAGATTCTCGGCGGCAACCGACCACTTGTTAGACACGGCAACAGCTGGGTCAAAGACGATATTCGAGCTCCCAATACGAAGGCTTTCCACACCCACGTACTTGGTTTCCTTGGATTTGGCTACTTTTATTTTCACCCTGCACTCCGCTTGGAAGCGCGCATTGCTTTGGCGGCGTATAAGTACCGCGGGTCTGAGCAGCCACAGTACAGCATCCCCGTTGGTCTTCCACACGGCAACATCCTCTAACCCATTGGCTTCAGAGGAGGATTTTATGGAGCCATGGATGTTGCCAGCATTGGGTTGGTCATGTATAGATGTCAAGCCGGCTCCTTTCGACGACCTCTCGGGCCCCCAACCTCCTTCAGGCAAGATGTCCAAAACTTCAGGACTGGGCACGGCAGGGTCAACCGAAATAAATCGCATGCTGAAGACCACATGTTGGATTCCATTTCCTGGCGCATGGACCTCCATCATGAGGAGCGAGGCGAGGTCATTGCTTCCGGAGCCTATTCGGCCATGGAGGACCGAATGCATTTGCCAGGTGGCGTTGTAGCTCTCAATTCGATCTTCTGCCCG
The DNA here is from genome assembly GCA_022495195.1 of Xylaria digitata. Classification (NCBI taxonomy): domain Eukaryota; kingdom Fungi; phylum Ascomycota; class Sordariomycetes; order Xylariales; family Xylariaceae; genus Xylaria; species Xylaria digitata. The sequence continues at coordinate 17,223 of MU377364.1, forward strand.
CTCCGGGTGCGAGACCTGAGCTTGGCTTGGTCCATAATCCTCGTGGTCATTGATTGGAGCGGGTATGCTGCTTCGAGCCTCTTCATTCGCGGGGCTATTTCTTGTCATGATTGCTTGGTCATTCACTGTTGGGATAGGCGACAAGTGAAGTGGAAAATAAACTGAAGGGAATTCGACCACGCTCAATGGCCACGCTTGAAGAGAGTAGAAATACTAACGATTAATTTGAAAGGAGTACAATCAAGATTCCTCAAAGCAGGGAAAAGCCCACAGCGCGTGGCAAGAGGAGTGAGGCCGAGAAAGGTGGCTAGGCCAGCTGTTAAATTAAAGCAAATCCGGGCAGATACCACGAAGGGTACGGGTTAAGATTATTCCGACCCGTACTCATTAGAAAGATCAGCTGTAACAGAAAATCAGAAATTAGAACGCTTGAACTTAATTGGCTTAAATCTGACACCAATGGAAGCAGTACATATTAAAACAACCAAAGGAATTGCCTCTCCGCCACATGTAAAAGCAATGGCCACACATGCCCTTGTTTTTACAATTTTAAAAAAAAATATAACAAAGTAAAAACTAAAGTTATTATGTTTACTTTTTTTTTTAGTTAAGTTATAATTTTTAAAATAAAATAACGTATACTATAAACGGATTAATACTGTTACGTTTGGAAAGTCTTTTAAAGTTAGGTATAATATAATGTATATTCCATATAGTAGGTTTTATACAAGACTAAAGCTTATAAAAAAAAAAATAGTGTGCGGAGCACACTTGGATAAATTATAATAATATAGGCAAATAAAATTAAAAAAAACATACTTTAATTAGTAGTTTAGTTAGTAGTGCACTTAAATTATAATAATTATTTTTTTTTTTTATAGTAAGTTGTTTTAACTTAAGTATAAAGCTAAGTGTTATTATAAATGGTGCTAATATAATTAAAAATAAAATTATAGCAAAATATAATATAGAATTAAAAGCTAGAAATTAATTAAGATTAGCAAAAAATAGGTGTAAACAATAAAAAAAATGGTATAAACAGTAAAAATTTTTAGCTAATAAAAAAATTCTGCGCATTTTAAATGATTTCTAAATACTTAAGCTTATAATAACGCGTTATCCTAAATGCAAATTATTTAGTAGGCTGATTTAAAAACAAAGTATATAGCTTGTTATGTTTTTTTTTTTTTTTTTAGCTGCCGCTAGCATTTTCTGTTAGTTTTAGCTACAGTTGCTGCCGATTACTTTTTTATTTTAATTATTTTTAAGCTTTATTTATTTATTTTTTTTATTTGAATTACTGCTTTTATTATTTATTATTTTGTTATTATACTTTTTTGTTATTAGCGTTGTTAAATTTGTTAAGCATGCTAACGTAAATTTAATTATTATAAAAAGCTTTTTTATATAACTAATTTTTTTGTATATTATTAATATTAAAGCATTGTTGCGTATGCGTTTTAGTTTTAAGCTAGCTTGCTTTTAAAAGTTTTGTATATATATAAAAAAACGATTTTGTTTTTTTATATTAGCTGCAGCAAAAGCTATAAAATTTGTTAAGCTATAAATTGTTTTATATTATTTTTTTATGCAAATTACTACTTATAATTTAAATTTTTTTTATAATATAATTTAAAACTTTTTAAATAAAGCAAATATATGTTTTAAGCTTGTTGTGCTAAAAATAATAACTTTGTTTTACTAGTTAAAACTAATATAAATGCTAATGTTTTTTAAGCAGGTTTAAAAGCTTATTGCAGAAAAATTGCAGCTGTTTAATTTTAGTTTTTTTAAAGTTTTTATTATTTTTTTACAGTTTATTAAGCTGCGTATAATATAATTAATAAAATTAAAAATAATAAAGTAGTTATATTTTTTTTATTTTATTTATTTTATTTTGCTAACTTAAATATAATTAAAAGTATTATTTAGCTTATAAAGCATATGCAGCTAAATAATATTGTTTAATACGTTTGTTTATTTTTTTTATTGTTGTTAGTGTTATTAATAGTTATTATAGTTTTTGTTTTATATTTAAAGCTAACTTGTTTAAACTATAAAGCAGCATATTTAATATTGTTAAACAACTATATTACGGTTTTAGCTTTTAAATATTAGTTATACTGCTTAATATTTAGTAATAAAATAATTTGCTAAAAAAGTTAAAAATTTTATTAAAACTAATATTAATAACGCGTTTTAAAATGCTTATAACAATAAATTAAAATATAACAATATATTTAAATTTAATATTAAATAAAATCGGGTTTAGTTAACATATAATTTATTAGTAAAGCGTAAACATTTTTAAAGTTTAAAATAATAAGTTTAATTTTTATTATATTAAAATTTTAAGTTTTATTAGCGTTTTTTAAAACTAATGTTTTAAAAATTTATTAAAAATTAATTAATTTAGTTTTAAAGTTTTTTTGTACTAAAAACATTAGCTTAAATAATTTTAATTTTTATTATTTTTTTTTATAACTTTATTATTTTTTAAATTTTTTAATAAATATAAAAGCAATAATATTAATAGTTAATATTTATTAATTGTATTTATTTAGCTAGCTTTTTTATTTAACTTCATAATACAGTTTATTTTAATATATTATTTTTTTTATTATATTTTTTATTTTTTATTTGTTTTTAATATTGTTTAATGCAAGCATAAATAAAGTGTTTAAAGTTTTAGCTGTTTAAAATTTTAATAACTGTATAAAAAATATGTTATAAATTTAATTATATTAATATAAAAGTGCTAAATAATACGCTTATAATTTAATTGTTTTTAAAATTTTAAAAAGTTTAATAAACTTAAAAGCTAATTTGCAATTTTGAAATTTTAAATTTTAAATTAATAAAGCTATTAATTTTTTAATACAAAAACTTTTAAAAATATGTTTAGCGTTATAATTTTTTATATATTTTTTAATTATATTGCATTATTAATTTGTTAATTTATTGCAAATAGTTTTTTATTTATATAGCTAGTTTTGTATTAATAATACTTTTTTTAAAATATATTTATATAATGCTTTAAAAAATAACTTTTTAATAATGCTATTAATAGCTATATTTATTACAAAAAAAGCTTATAATAATAGCTAAAACTAATTAGTTTGTTTATTATTAACAAAGTATTAAAAGTAGCTTTTTATAATTTGGTTTATTTTTTTAGTTTAGCTATTAATTTAAAAATAAAACGCAATTAAAAGTTTTTTTTTAATTTTAAAATAGTAATATAAATTTAACTAAAACTAATTAATAAAAACAAAATTTTTGTTAAAAATTATATTTATAAAAGTTTTAAAACAATATTTTATTTTTTTTATAAAATAAAATTGTTAGCTAAATAATAATAATAATAATGTTAACAAAAAATAAATATATAAGTTTAATAAATTAGTTAACTATTATAAATATTATGTTAATAATAGTTTTATAATAAAATGTTTTAAATAACTTAATAATAAAGTTTATAAATAGTTTTTTTATAAAGCTAATAAATATTAAAAAAGTATTTAAAGTATTATATTTTTAATAATGTTTTGCTTTAAATTTAAAACAAATAGCGCATTTAATTATATAGTTATAAATATTTGTTATTATAGTTTGCTAATAAAACTTTTGTTATAATAGTTTTAATATATAATTTTAACTAAAATGTTTAGCTATAAAATTATTATAATATAGCTTAATAAATTAAAAATAAATTAATTTTTAAAAAAAATATAAGCTTTATTTTTATATTGCAATAAAGATTTTTTAATAAATTATTAAAGCTTTATAAGCTATTTACTTAAAAATTGTTTGTATAGCTAATAATATTTAAAATTTTTTTTTTAGATTTAAAAAATTAAGTTTTATAAACTTTGTTAAATTTTTAAGTTTTAAAAGTTTTTATTATTTATAGCTATATATATGCAATAATATATAACTGCTTGTATAAAAATAGTACGTTTTGCAGCCAATTTAATAGCAAAGATTTTTTTTGCAAAAGTTTTAAAAATATAGTTTTTTATTTTAACATTAGCTATTTTAATTTTCTGTTTTAACAAAAAAAATAAATTAGCATTTTAAGCTTTGTAAGCTATATAATTAAAGCAGCGCAAAAAAATATTAGCTTTATTTTGCTTGCTTTTTTTATGTTTAATAATAAAGTTAAAAAAAACTAAATATATATATTAGCAAGCTTATTTATTATTTAATTTAAACGTTTTTATAAAAGCTTATAAATTAATATAATTAGTTAAAACTTTAATAAATAATTTGCTTTTTTATAAATAGTATTGCTAATGCTTAAAACATTTTATAATAACAAACATTTTTTAATTAAAAACATTATATTTTGTTTTTATATTATTAAACATATAAAAATAAAGTAAAACAAGTTGCTACTGTTTTTAATTGTTTTTTTATAATAATGATTTTATTAACGCTATTTTAAAAAAATTAGTTTTTATTAATATTTGCTTTTTAAAATTAAAATATATAAAAAAAATAGCTTTTTTAAATAATTTTTTTAGTTTATTAAAAGCTATATACGTTAAACTATTTAGTAAAATTTAACCTTTTTTTATTTTAATTACGCTTTTTTTTAAATACTTAGTTAATAAAGCTATAATTTAAAAATACTTTTTAATAAAGCGGCAATAAAAGTTGCAAAACTTTAAAAATTGCTATAGCTTATAATAAAAATAAAAAAATAGCTAGTTTTAAATAGTGTTAACATAGCTAAAATTTATTTTGATTTTTTTATTAAATATAACATATTTTAAAAGTTAAATTTTTTTTAATAAAATGTTACGAACTAACAAAAAGACGGCCTGAAAGGAAAACCTAGCGCAGTTATAAACCAAATAAAAGGCTAAATCAGGAGACAAGCTACAGCTAATCACAGGCGCAAAGGTCACGTAATAAATAGTTAAAATAGGTTTTTATTTATTGTTATCTAAAATAGTTGGAATAGGTTTTTATTTATTGCTATTTAAAATAATTAAAATAAGTTTCTATCTATTACTATTTAAGAAATATGTAAAAAAAAAAATATTATAAGAACATAAAAAGTTCTTTTTATAATTAGCATTAGTTTTTCTTTACTTTACTGTTTAATTTAAACTTATAGTTTACTTATTAGAATTTATTATAAAAGAGTTAACCTTTTAACAATTACTTATTAGCACTTATATAGTATTCTTTATAACATTTTCTACTAAGTGTTACCTACCCAGTTATACGGACTATACAACAACCCCTACTTATAAATAAACCAACCTATGTGGGAGGCTTACACATTATAAAAATAGGACCCGATCGTTACATAAAACTAGTGTTACAATCGTATAAAATGCCTTACAACATTGTATTAATACTATAAACTAAGATTTTAAACTAAAAAAAAAGAAAAAAAAAAAGGGACAGCAAAGCTTGCGGTTTTTCAAAATTGAATATAATACAATTACTACTTTATAAGTTGTAGCTTATACGTTTTTTATTAATATAATAGTTTAATAATAGTTTATGCGTTATATTCTTTTACTAAGACAAAAATATAGATTTTAATTTATATTAATGTTAAATATAGCGTTTAGTTATTATAGCTTTTTCTAACTTTTTAGCTATATTATTATTTAAATAGTTTTTTATATATTTATTTGCAGCAGCTGTATGCATTTATTTTTTTAGTTTAACTAATAGCTTTAAAGCTTTAAGGTATAGCTTATAAAATCGGTTAAATATAGCAGGTGCATTTTTAAAGTTTTTTGCTAAATACTATAACGCATCTCCCACTTGAACGGGTCACCCAATTGAACGGATCACCCCGAAATACATATAAAAAACGTCCGTGCGCTTTTAAATAAATCAACCAATTTTGATCGTACAGACTAATAATTAGTATTTTTAAAATCCTTATTAAATAACAAATCCAAATCTATTTTCTTTAATT
>MU377365.1:0-23059 GCA_022495195.1 Xylaria digitata
AAACAATTGCAAAACTAAATCTATTATATATTATATAATAGTTTGCTTTTTAAGTTTTATTAATTTTTGTTTAACGCTTAATATAATTGCTTTTGTTAAACAATCTTATTATTGTATATAAAATGTTATACAAAAAATATTATATATAGTTATAGCACACCAAATAAATAATTTTAAGTTGTATTATATAGCTTATAATATAAGTTTTACATTTTTTTTTTTATATAATAGCAGCATTATTAGTTGTTAAATAATTAATATTTTAAAAATATATATATAAAAATTAAAAAAATGTTCTAATAGCTTATATATTTTAGTAGCTTATATTATATATTATTTATATTATTATTTTTATTATTATTTTTATTTTTTAATTAAAAAAAGCATTTTTAAAACTAAATTAAACATAAATTTTATTTATAATATTATTAAAATAAACATAATAATAAATTTAATAATAATATAAAATTAAACAAATTATTTAAATTCAAGTATTTTTTATTTAAAATATATTTTATTTATAACAAATAAGTTAAATAAATTTAAAAGCTAAATTTTATATTTATTAGCTTAATATATAAGTTTTAACGTTATTTTAAACGCATTTTATATATATATAGCAAAATAAATTAAGCTTATAAAAACTAATATTATAGCTTTATTTAAAGCTTAAACAAAAAAAACTAATATTAATATAAATATAATTAATATAATTAATAAGCAAGCATTATGTTAAATTTAACTAGCATAATTTTTATTTTTAACTTATGTTTTTTTTATAATAATATAATAACGCATTTTATAAACTAGTTTTATATACAAGCAAGTTTTGCATTTTTTTTGGCATATTTTGTAAGCTACTTTATATGCAGGGGTATTTACTCCTTTTTATTATAACTTTGCAAAAAAAGGTTGTACAATAAAATAATTGGTACTATTAGATTTATAATAAAATAATGAATCTAATAATATTTTCTTTTATTTTATAGCTATTTTATTTGAGCGTATAGCTTCAAAAAACAAATTTGCAAAGATTATTTTAGCGTAGTTTTTAATAACGCTTTAAATAAAATAGTTAGAAAATAAATAAAAATACTATTAGATTTATTATTTTATTACAAATCTAATAGTACCAATTATTTTATTGTATAACCTTTTTTTGCGAAGTTATAATAAAAAGAAGTAAGTACTTTTACATATAAAGTAGCTTATAAAGTACGCTAAAAAAAGTGCAAAACTTGCTTGCATATAAAACTAGCTTATAAAATGCGTTATTATATTATTATAAAAAAAACATAAGTTTAAAATAAAAATTATGCTAATTAAATTTAATATAATGTTTGTTTGTTTATAATGCTTGTTTATTAATTAACGCATCTTTTACTTGGATTGGCCACCTAATTAAATTGGCCACTTTTTTAAACTTTTGTATACGCATTTAGAAATAATTTAATAATAACATATATAATTAATTCAAATTATTTAGAATCTAATTTGTTAAACGTTTTTATATTGTTTTAACAAGTTTGCGCATTATAGCCGGGTTTGCTGCAAGCTTTACAGCGTTAAGCGCATGTTTTTTTTTTTTTTATACAACAACTATTTTAACAGTTTTTACAATTTTTTTGTTTAACTACGTTTTTAAAAGCTTGTAAATCTTTTGTTTTTTGTATAATAAAAGATTTTTTATTTTATAATCGAGTTTTTTTTATATAACAACGTTAGTTAAGCTAATAATTTGTTTTGCAAAAAGTTGCAATCTTTTTTTTTAATAACGTAAAACAGTATATAACATTAATTATATTATACGTAATTTAGCTTATATTTTCGATAATAAATATTAAAAAGCTATTTTAATGTTGTATAACTTTTAATTTAATATATTAAAATAAAAATTAAGCTTTAGTTAAGTTGCTTAAAGTTGCAAATTGCTAACAAGCAAATAAAATTAAAAATAAAAGCTTAATTTAAAAAATAATTAAACAATAATTTAGCTAGTTAATAATATATTTTAAGTTGTATAGCTTTAATTTTGTTTTTTTAAAACTTTTTTATATGTTATTTAAAATTATAAACTTAAAAAACGCGCGAAAAAACGCGCTAAAAAATTTTTTTTTTTTAATATAAATAATATGCGCTTATATTAAATGCTTAATTTATTTGCTATACAACTATTTTAAAAAATTAAAACATTTAATATTTAAAAGCTAAAACTTATAAAAAAAATAAAAAAGCATACAAAAAGTTATAATTTTGTTGTTTTTACAATATTGTTTAAAATTAGTAAAATAATAGCTTTTGTGCTTATTAAAAATAAATAAACAATAAACTTTTTTTATACAACTTTTTATATATAAATTAAAATATTTAATTTAATTTATGCTTTGCTTATTTGTTGTTTAATTATTTTTTATAGTTTTAACTTTTTAATTGCTAAATAAATTAATATTTTTATATTAAAGCAATAAATAATTTTGTTTTGCTAAAATAATATAAAATAAAATAATATAGCTATATAACAAAATAGTTTAAATAATTATAAACTAATTTATATTACTTAGTTATATAGCTTTTAGTTTTTATACGCGTTTAAATATAATTATAATAAAGTTAGCTATAATTTTGTTTATTACAAATTTTGTTTTGTTAAAGTTATAAATATTGTTTTTATAAATGCTGTTTTTAGTTATTGTTTTTTATATAAATATAAACCAAACGTAATATTTAATCAGATTTTTGTTTAAAACTTTTTAATAATTAATTTTTCGATTAAAACGTGTTTAAAGCTTTAGTTGCTTTTATACAAAGTTAAATGTTTAGTTTTTTTTTATAAAGCGTTTTTTGCATAGTTTTAGCAGTTAGTTAACTATATTTTTAATATTATTATATTTAAGTAAAAACAATTGCGTAATAAAGTTGATAATATATTGTACAATTGAATTTTTTTTAGATTTGGTTAATTTAGACTTTAAAAAACGCATTTTGTTGTTTAAATTAAAACCGCGTTTTTAATTAATAAAAGTTGTATAAAAAACATTATAAAGCTTAGCAGCACGTTTAAAAAATAAATAAAAGTTGTTTTAGCAAGCTTAAAAAGCTAGCTATAAGTTAGCTTTAGTTCAAAAGTTAACTATTATTGTTGGTTAAAAAAAAAAAGATAAAAAATATTGCGTACAAAGGTTTAAAAAAGTGGCCAATCTAATTAGGTAGCTAATCCAAGTAAAAGATGTGTTATATTAATTATATTTATTATATTAATTTTTTTTAATAAATAAAAAGTTAAAATAATTAAATATTTTATTTTAAAATATAATAAAAAGCTTTTAATAATATAATATAACTTTTTTAGTTTTTAATTTAAATAAAATAATAGTTAAAAGTTTTAAAGTTTTAATTAAATAACTGTTTAGCTATTTTTAACTTGCTGCTAATATTAGCTTTTAAAAAAGCTAACTAGCAAATAAAAGTTTTAGTTTATATAAAAAATATATTTTAATTATATTTATATTAATATTAGTTTTTGCTGTTTAAGTTTTAAATAAAGCTATAATATTAATTTTTATAAGCTTAATTTATTTTGTTATATATATATAAAATGCGTTTAAAATAACGTTAAAACTTGCATATTAAGCTAATAAATATAAAATTTAGCTTTTAAATTTATTTAACTTATTTGTTATAAATAAAAAATATTTTAAATAAAAAATATTTAAACTTAAATAATTTGTTTAAGTTTATATTATTATTAAACTTATTATTATATTTGTTTTAATAATGTTGTAAATAAAATTTGTATTTAATTTAGTTTTAAAAATGCTTTTTTTAATTAAAAAATAAAAATAATAATAAAAATAATAATATAAATAGCTTTAAATTAAAAAAATTATTTTTAATATAATAACTAAAATTAAGTTGTTAATTAAAAAAAATAATATAATAAAAAGTTTAATAAAAAGTGTTTAAATTGTTAAAGTTTTTTAAATTTTCCGATTTTTTAGTTTTTAAAACTTTTTTTTTTTTTTTATCATTGTTTTATATGCTTTTTTAAAACACAGTTTATACAAATTTAATATAAACTGCTTTTTTTGCTTTAATTGTTTTTTTAGTTTGTTAAGCTTAGTAGTTAATTAAGTATTTTGCTATTAAAATAGTTAAGTAAAAGCTTTTTTTAGTTTTATTATATTAATATTAAAAAATTTAAAAGCTTTTAACTTTTATTATTATTTAAAAATGTTTTGTTATTATTTTGTAAATAACTTATATATAAAAGTATTATAAAAAAAATAAAACAAGCTAGTTGTTTTAAGGCTATAATAGTTGCGTATTATAAATAACTTTTAATAAAAAGTTTTTTAAAGTTAAGTATAATATAATATATATTTTGTATAATAAGTTTTATATAAAACTAAAGCTTATAAAAACAAAAAATAGTATGTAAAGCATATTTAAATAAATTATAATAATATAAGCAAACAAAATTAAAAAAAATATACTTTAATTAATAGTTTAGTTAATAGTACACCTAAATTATAATATATAAGCGCTAAAAAGTATAAAAAGCTTAAAATAGTTTAATAAAATAATTAAAAATAAGTTATAATAATTTAAAGCGTTAATTTTTAAAAATAAACAGTTTTACTATTTATCATTATTGTTAATAAATATTATTTGTTTTTTTAATATAAAAATAGCTAATTATTAAAAAATTAGCGTATTATTATTAATAACAATAGTTAAATAATAAATAAATAAAGTTTTAAATAAATTTAGTATTTTAATAAACATATTAAAAGCTGTTTAATTAAAGTTTATTGTTTTTTTATTTTTAATAGCTATAAAAGCTATTATTTAATTAAATTTAAGCTTTATTATAAAAATAATAAAATTATTATTTTATATATGCTTTTTTATTTATTTTACTTTTTTAGCTTTTTAATATTAGTTGTTTTAATTTGTTAAAACAAACGTATAACTAATAAATCGAAAATATAATATATAACGCATTTTCTACTTGGATTAGCCACCTAATTAAATTGGCCACTTGTTTTAGCAGTACTTTGTAATAAAAAATAGTTTACAAAGGTACTTTTACTTACTTTTAAATAACTTTACCAATATAGGTTTTATAAACTAATAATTAGTATATTTGGATTTTTTATTTTATAAGGAATTTAATAGTATTTTTGTTTATTTTATAGCTATTTTATTTGTTAATATATTTAAAGTTTTTAAAAATACAAAGATTATTTTAGCGTAGTTTTTTATACAGCTATAAATAAAATAGCTATAAAATAAATAAAAATACTATTAAGTTCTTTATAAAATAAAAAATCCAAATATACTAATTATTAGTTTATAAGACTTATATTAGTAAAGTTATTTAAAAGTAAGTAAAAGTACCTTTGTAAACTATTTTTTATTATAAAGTACTGCTAAAACAAGTGGCCAATTTAATTAGGTGGCTAATCTAAATAAAAATTGCGTTAAACATATTATTTATATTATTAAAACTTTTTTTTTTTTTTTTTTGTACTGTTTTTTTAAAAATTTTTATTTTTAAAAATATTTAAAGCAGCTTTTAAAAAACTAGCTTTATATTTTTTAGTTTAAATTTTATATTTTTAAAATTAAACATTAAGTTATAAATTTCAATACTTTTTAAATTAGTTTTTAAACTATTTATGTTATAAGTTTTAAAAATATTTAACAATTTAATTAAAATAATATTATAAATTAAATATATTAAACATCGAATTTTTTATTATTAAAATAATTTATTATTTTTAATTTATTATTTAATTAATTAGCTTATAAAAAAAGTTAAAAAATTAATATATTAAGCTATATTATTTTAAACAAAAGTTTAAAACTTTTATAAAGCTAATTATATTGTTAATAAGCGTTATAAAACTAAAAAAATATGTGTTTGCTAAAAAAAGTTATTTATTTTATAAAACGGTTAAAATTTTATAGCTTAAAAAAAATACAAAAGCTTTTATAAAAAAAAACAAACAAAAATTATATTGTTATTAAAAATGTTTAAGTAAAGCAATAGCATTATAAACAATATAATAATATTAATTATAATATACGTACTTATAAAATTAATATAAATACGTTTAAAAGAAAACAGTTTTAAATAAATAAAATTAATTTTAAGCGTTATAATTAAATTATTACAATAATAATTATATTAATTTAATTTGGTATAACGCTTGCTTGTTTATAGTATTTGCTTATTAATTACGTTAGTTTAATTTAAAATTAGCAAATAAAACATTTTTATTTATAAACTTTTATTAAAATATTATAAATTATATATTTGTTTATAATTAAATAATTAAAAAGCTTTGATTACTTTTTTAATTGTTTATTTAAAAAAAACTTAATAAAATAAAAGCAATTATAATATTTACTGCAATAATTTAATAAAGTTTATTAAAAATAATGTAGTATTAAATAAAATAAGTAATAAAAATAAAATAATAAACTAGTATAATTAATAATAAAGCTTTTTTAACTATTTATATTAGTAGCTGTTTAATTGTTTTTAATTTACTACTAATATTAGCTTTTTAAAAAGCAAACTAGCAAATAAAGGTTTTAACTTATATAAACAGGATTGGCAATTAGTATTACTAAAACACGATTTTAGTACCTTGTAGTACTAGTGTAGTACTTAAAATAACTTTTAAACAAAAATAGCTATAAATAAACAAAATCCACCATTTTAAAGCCCGTTTTAAAAGGAATCTAATAATATAACTTTTATTAGTTAAAAGTGGGTCTTTAATTAGTAATCGCTAATTAGTACTAAAAGTAGTAAATTAATATTAAAAAAATACTACAAAAGTACTACAAGCAATTATATATTCCAAACCCACTTTTAATTAATAAAAATAATACTATTAACTTCCTTATAAAAAGGGCTTTAAAATGGTATATTTTATTTATTTATATTTAATTTCCTTATAAAGTTATTTAAAAATCTTTAAAATGAAAAAATATTAGTAATAATTAATTTGCCATCCTTGTATATAAAAAATGCATTTTAATTATATTAATATTAATGCTAGTTTTTATTGTTTAAATTTTAAATAAAGCTATAATATTAATTGTGGTAAGCTTAGTTTATTTATTATATATAACGTGGGTTATAAGCGAGTTGCCCATTTAAGCAAGTCGCCCGGTTTTTTAGCACCTACTTTATAAAGAAATTCCTATACAAAATTTGTCTGTGCATAAAAATAACAATAAAGCTATAACTTTACTAATATAAATCCGATAAGCTTTAAACCTTTTTTATTATAAATTTAACTAAAAAAAAAATATAAGTTACTACTTTATTTCTTTATATTATTTAACTTTTATAGTTAAACAAAAAATTATATTAAAATTTAACATAATTTTACGTTTAACTATAAAAGTTAAATAATATAAAAAAATAAAGTAGTAACCTATATTTTTTTTTTTTAGTTAAATTTGTAATAAAAAAAGTTTAAAGCTTATTAAAGTTATATTAATAAAGTTATAGCCTTATTAGCAAAAGTACTTTTTATATACAAAATGTATAAAAAAAATACTGTTAAGCCAAGTAAACAACTTGCTTAAATAAGCAACTCGCTTATAAACCACGTTATATAAAATATGTTTAAAATAATATTAAAATTTGCGTTTTAAACTAATAAATAAAAAGTTTAGCTTTTAAATTTATTTAAATAATTTATTTTAAATAAAAAATATTTAAATTTAAATAGCTTGCTTAAGTTTATATTGCTATTAAACTTATTATTATATTTATTTTAGTTTTAAAAATAAAAGTAAAATAAAAAATAAAAATATAAATAGCTTTAAATTAAAAAAGTTATTTATAATATATTAGTTAAAATTAAACTGTTAATTAAAAAAAATAATATAATGGAGAGTTTATGAGAAGAATATTTAAAAGGTGTAACTGTATATTGAAAATGTAAAAAAAAAGAAGGAATTTTGTAAGCAAGGCCTATAGAATTCCTAAATATACCTTAGGGCTATAGTTGCTATTAAGTGCCAGGCCTGTTAGGCCTAGCAAACATATATAAAGTGTAAGAACTAGGCATGTGCTACCTTTATAGCACAAGCTTTTTATACACTTGTATTAAAATGCTAAAGCATAAAAAAAAAACTGCTGTTTTTAGCAACTATTTATATATAAGTTTTAATATAACACTTTTAACTTTTTTTTAAGCAACTTTTTTTTTGTTTTGTTTATTGGTTTTTTTGTTTATTATAACGTTTTTAATAGTTTTTAATTAATTTTTTGCTATAACTTATATTAGCTTTAATTATTTATTAGTTATATTAATAGCTTTATTTTTTTTATTTAATAAAATAGTTTGTAGTATTAGCTTTTTGTTTTTTTTAACAATTAAGTATTAATTTTATTTTATAAAAATCTTTTTTTTTTTTTAAGTTTTAGTTAGCTTTAATTAGTTTTAAAAAAAAGACGTTTTTTTTAAACAAGTTTTTTTTAAAAGCAAAACGTAAATAAATTATAAAAATTATTAAATAAATTTAATAATTTTTAAAAAAATCCAACTTGTACGCTAAAAATTTAATTTGCTGCTTAATAGTTTATAAGCTAAATAACTGCTATAAATACTTTAAATAAAGCTTTAAGTAAACTTAATTACTTTTTTAAAAGTTTAATGCGCAATGTTTGCTATTATAATACTTTTTAGCATGCATTATTATAAAGTTTATTGCTAAATAAGCGTTATAACGCAAATGTTTTTAAAAAAAATATACATTAGCAAATCGTTTAATATTTGCTTTTATTAATATTAATGTTTTTAATGTACTAAAAAGCTTAAATTTAAATAGTTGCTTATAAAAAGTTAACTAAATAGTTTTAAAATAAGTTGCGGTTAAGTTTTATTGCAAAAAATAAAATAATATTAAGCTAGCAAGCTTTTAGATTTATAAAATTATAATAATAAATAACAATTTTAATAGTTTAGTTTTTTTTATTTAAAAGTTTATTTGCTTAAAAATAATATGTTATTGTTATAAACAACTGCATTTTAAAAGCTTTTAAATTTTTTGCTAAACTTTTAATATAAACTTTTTATTATAATTAATAATAATTGCTTTAAAAATACTTTAATTTAATAAAAGCAATTGCTTTATTAAAGCAGTACTTTATTTTTTAGCAGTATATTTTTTATAACTAAAAATAAAAAAAGTTTGCTTAAACGTTAAACATAATATAGTTAACAACTAATTAAATTTTAGATAATAAGCTTTATTATTACTTAATTGCTATAGCGTTTTAAACAATTTAATAGTTAAAAAAGCAAAAATAAAATCTATAATAATTATATATATATATATAAAATTCTTAAGTTAAATAAAATATAAACTATTTATTAGCAACTATTTATTTGTTTAATTAATTTTATAAGTATAATAATGTTTAATATACTTTTTAACTAAATAAGTTTTTTAATAAATTTAATAAAGCTTTAAGTTTTACAATATATGCTATGTTTTAAAATAATGCTTATTATTATAAGCAATTGCAAACATATTTTTTATTATTTTATATAAAACATAAAGCTGTTTAACTTTATTATATATGTTATATACTAATTTATTTTAGATTTTAAAAAAATAGCTAAGCTTAAAAAAAATATTAACGTTTTTATTAATATAAAGTTTTTAAAGAATTGCTGTAAACTTAAAATTTAACTTGTAAGCTTTTTTAAATTTTTTAAGCAAGGCATTATTTATAACTATTTTAGTAATACTTGCGTACTAAATAATGTTTAATATAATTAGCTTATTATTATGCATTAGCTTGCTTGTTGTTTTATTTATAGCGTTAATAACCATTTTTAGTTAACTAAATATATTAAGCATTAAATTAAAACGCTTAAACAAATAATATATTTATAATTTGTATTATAAAAAATATATTAAAAAATTAATTAATTAAATGTTAGCTTTGTTTATTATAAATATATTAAAATTAGTTTAATTTATAATGCTTTTTATTATTAAATAATTAGTTAAAACAATTATTAAATTTTTGTTTAACTTAATAACTGTTTTTAATTTTTTAGCTGCTTAAATTAAACAGGCTATTTTTAATTTAAATAAACTATAGCTAATTTTGGCTTTTAAAATATATTTATTTAAAAATATTATAAGCTGTACAGCTGTTAAAAAAATTATATTTTTTAGTTTTTATTTAGTACTAAGCTAAAAATAAAACAATATTACTTTAAATTTACGCTTTTTTAAGCCGTTAAATTATATAAACAACTTTTAGTTCAAATTATAATAATAAATATTAGTTTTTTTGCAAATTGCATTTTGTATAGCTTTAAACAATATTATTTTTATAAGTGTTAGTTAGTAATAAATTAATTAACAGTAAAACTTACGCTTGTTAACATTAGCTACTCGGCTTTTTTTACGTTTTATTACTAATAGCAATGTTTTTTTGTTTTATAATAAGCTAATTAGCTACGCATAATAATAAAATTTTTTTTTTTAAAAATTTAAAAGCTTTAATATATTGTTTAAAAGCTTTTAATTGCTTTAAAAAGTTTAACTTGCAAAAAGCTTTTAGCTTGTTTTTAAACGTTGCTATTTTAAATACGTTTATTTAAAAGCTTAGCAATTTTATTAATAAATATTTAATAAAAAACTTTTTAAAGTTAATTATTATGTTTTTTGCTTTAAAAATAAAAAAAATCTTTTTTAAATACACTTTATAATTTTTTACTATTTTTAAAAAAATATAAATGTTATTAATAAATACTTAACAATAATAGCTATAGTTGTATAACAAATAATTTATATACTTTTAAATATAAGCTAAAATATTTTAAAAGCTTATTAATACAACTTTTAAACGCTTAATTTTTTAAAAACTAATTATAATAAATTGATTTTTATAATTTAAATAAATATTAAACTAATAAAAGAATTTTATTATATTAATAACTATAATAAACTGCTTGCTTTTTAACGCATTAATAACATTAGCTTGCAAAAATAGTAAATAATTATTTAATATTATTATTTTGTTAAAGTTTTATAAGTTGTTAACTACTTTTTTTTTATTTTTGCTATAAATAGTACGCTATATAATAAACAATAAATAAACAAATAAATAAAGTTTATTAACAAAATTTATATGTTTTTTTTTATATAATTTATTATAAATTTTATTAAATACTACTATATTTTTATAACTAAGTAAATATAGCTGTAAATTAAATTTATAATTCTGCTATTTTTTAACTAAAAAAATTTTTATTCGCTAGTTAAAAAAAATGTTTACTATTTTTTTATTAGTTTAAATGTTTTACGCTTTAATTATTTTAGCGAATTAATTTGTAATAAATGTTTATTTAACATAAATATAAATTTTATTTTTTATAATTTGTTTAAACAAGTTTTTTAGCTTTTTAATATTAAATGTTATACAAATTTTAAACAACTTTAGTTTAAGTAGCTTAAAAAAAGCAGCGATTTTTAAATTTGTTGCACTAATATTAACTATAAATACTTTGTTAACAGCTATTACTTTTAAAAAAGCAATTTTTAATATTGTTAGCATATTAAAAGTTAAAACATTATTTATGTTTATTAATAAAAAAATATAAAAAGCATTTTAAGCAAAAAAAAACGTTTTATTTAAAACTAGTAAAAAAGTTTTTAGTAAGCTTTAAATAATATTAAATATAACGTTAAACATTAAAATAACTAAGTTAAAATGCTTTAAGCAGTTTTTAGCTATTTTAGCTATTTTGTTAAATATAAACAAGTTGTAAGCAAGCATTATGTTAATAGTAACAGCATAAGCTATTAAGTTTAAATTAAACTTAGTATTTATAATTATATTTAATATAGCATTAATAAAACTTTTTTAATTTATTATATTGCATATTGCTTTAACAGTAGTTATAATAAAAAAAAACATTTTTATAGCTTTTTTTTAAAACATTTTGTAGCATTTACTACTTTAGTTTTTAATAATATGTTTTAGCTTAATATTTTTATTAATATATAAAACTTTGTTAGCTATATTTATAATTAGTATTATATAAAATGTTTTTATATTAAAAACAATATGTATAACATTTTAATAAAATAAAAAAAAGCAAAAGTTTTAATTAGTAAAAAGTAGCTTATATTTTATTATAATATACGCTAACTTTTTTCGTTTTAGCTTTACTGCTTTTTTGTTTATAACTTTATAATTAAGCGTATATTTTTTGTTAACAGCAAAAAAATTAATATTAAACCTGTTTTTTTAAGTAAAAATAATTTTGCTGTTAAAAAAGTTAATATTAGCTATATATAACACTTAAAAATTATTTTTAATAAAGCATTTAAGCTTTAACTTATTATTTATAATTTAACTACTTTTTTAAAATATAAAGGTTTTAAAATTATTATTTTTGTTTACTTTTTAATAATAAAATATAAATTTTGCTTATTTAGTTGCTTTAACATTTTTTTGCTAATGCTTTTTAACGTAGCTTGTTTTAAAACAATTATATAGCTAAATTGCTGCAAAAACTTACGTTTAATAATTGTTTTTTTAGTTTTAAAATTTTTATAAATTTTAACATTTTTTGCTATAAAAAATAACTGTACTTTAAACTTTAAATAAAAAAAACTTAAAGCGTAAAAATTAGTTTAAATATTATATACGTTTATAGTATTTTTAATAAAAACATTTTTATTTGCAATTATTATAAAGCGTATTTTTTTATTTGCTTGTTATATACTGTTTTTTTTTTAACTTTTTTTTTAAAAACAACTTTTTAAAACAAAACTGCTTTAAAATTATAAACAGTATTAGCTGCACTTATTAAACATTTTTGCAAATGCTTAAAAAGTTAGTTTTTAAATAAAAAAAGTATATTATAGTAGCTATAAATATAACAAACAAAGTTAACTAAAAAAAAAAACTAAAAAAAGTTTTTAACGCTAAATTTTTTTTGCAAATATAATAAGGTTTAAGCTTTTTAATAACTGTATAAAAATGCTTGTAACAGCGCAAACATATTATATTAGCATTAACAACATAACAATTATATACAATTTTATTATAGTTATTGTTGTAAAATTAAGCGCTGTTTAAATAGTTGTTATTATTATTGCTTTTGTTAATTTGTTTAGCAAAATAAACTTAGTTTGCGTTTTTACGCTTTTAATTATAGTTATAATAATTTTTATTTTTGTTTTTATTATTGTTTTATTATTGCAGTAAAAATTGTTTACTACTGCGGTTTTAAAGCTAAATTTAAGTTTAGCTGCTATTATAGTAGCTGTTTTAACTACTTTAAAAATACCAACTTTTTTAAAACTTAAAGCTGCTTTAAAATTTTTAATTGTTATAAAAGCTATAATTATTTTAAAGGTTATAACTGTTTTAAAAACTATAATTATTACAAAAAGTATAACAAAAAAACAAAACAAAATGCATTCGATTAATATTGTTTTAGCTTATATAATAGCTTTTTTAAGCTGTTGTTTTTGTTTGCAAAAACCGCTTATATATAGCGTAATAAATAAGGTTATGCTTACTATTTATTTTATAAGCTATATTGTTTAAATTATTTTTAGCTTTTTTAACTAACGTTATATATTTGTTAAAAGTTTAGCTTTTGCGTAACAATTAAATAAACTGTTTAACTTTTAGCAATATGTTGTTACAAATTTAAATTATAATACTTTTTTAATTAACATTGTTAGCTGTTAATATATTTATTGTATAAATATAACGTAGCTTGCGCTAAATAAATTAAAAATGCTTATGCTTATTGCGCTAAATGTTTTAAAGCGTAAACGTAATTTAATTAAACTACTAAGTTGCTACTTTAGCATTAAAATTAAATTACTTTTATAAAGCTTTAATAACTTTTTTGATTTTTTTTTAACAATGCGTTTTTTAACTAGTAGCAATAAATTTATTGTTTTATTATAAAACAGCCGATTTTATAAGCAAAGTAAATAAAAGTGCTATAATTTAGCTTTTGTTAAAACTGCAAATAGTATTATTTTTAAAAAAAAAATTAATATTAATAAAAATAAAGTTTTGTTTTTTAATAATAATACTAATATTATTAAAGTTATTATATTTTAAATTAAATAAACTAATATTTTTACGCTTAAGCTTATAAGTTTTTTTAATAGTAAAACTAAACTAAAATGTTTTACTTTGTTTATTAAAGCTAAAAATATTGTTAGCATTATTATTACTGTTATATAGTTAACAACAATTGCTTTTACTGCTATTATTGCTGCTATTACTGTTGTTAAAATTATTTTTACTACTTTTTTTAGTGCAAAAAGCAAAGTTAATGAGTATTAAAGTAAGGTTAGTAAGGTTTTTAAAAAGCGTACTATTGGTAGTACTTTGCAGCGCTTACTATTAAAAAGCAATAAATAAATCAAAACTTTTTAAAAATTTTGTAGTTAATGCAATAAAATTAAACAAAAATATTTAAATCTTTTTGCATGTTTTAATACAACTTATGCAAAAACTAAATACTTAAGTTAATTTTGTGCTTAAACCAAATAGCAGTTTTTTAGTTTTTTTTAAACTTGTTTAACTTTTTTAATAAAACAAATATTGTTTAAAAGTAAATGTTTTTATAGTTTTTTTTTTGTTTAAATGCTTAATTATAAAGCTTAATAAGTTATAAATAATATTAATTTATTTTAAACAAAAATTTAAACTAAATAATTCTGTTATTTTTTTATTGTTTGTTATAATAATTGTTTAACAAGTGCTTAAATGTAATAATAATTATAAAACAAAATAAAAAAGCAAAAAATAAAATAAATAAAAGCTTTACGCTTATTATAATTATATTAATATGTTAATTAATTTAAACAATTTATAATAATTTAATATATATTTAACGTTTAATATTAATAAAAAAATTATAACGTTTATATAATATTTAGTTACTTATTTAATGTTTGCTTTTTAAATAGTACTAAAATATAATAGTATAAAATAAAGCAAATGCTTTAAAAAACAAGCTTTTAATAAAACATAAGCTTTTGCAAAAAAAATAATAAATAAGCTAAAAAAAGTATTTTAAAAAACAAGCTTTCAACAAAATATAAGTTTTTAAAATAAATTAATGCAAAAGTGCTTAACTTAAGTTAGTTGTATTTGCTTTAATTAAAGTGGCGCGCTAATTTCAAAAGCTAATTTATACATTAAAATGTTGTTTTAAATAAAGTATAACGCATCTCCCACTTGATTTTGGCCACCCTATTGGATTGGCCACCCAAAATACATACAAAAAACGTCTGTGCGCTTTTAAATAACTCTACCAATATAAGTCCTATAAACTAATAATCAGTATATTTGGATTCCTTATTTTATAAGGAATTCAATAGTATTTTTATTTATTTTATAGCTATTTTATTTATAGCTGTATAAAAAACCACGCTAAAATAATCCCTGCATTTTTAAAAACTTTAAATATATTAACAAATAAAATAGCTATAAAATTAAGAAAAATAGATTTGGATTTGTTATTTAATAAGGATTTCAAAAATACTAATTATTAGTCCGTACAATCAAAATTGGTCGATTTATTTAAAAGCGCACGGACGTTTTTTGTATGTATTTCGGGGTGGCCAATCCAAGTGGGAGATACGTTATTACAGCTAAAAAAAAAACTTTTTAACTTTAAAAATAAAAAAGTAGTATAAAAAACAAATATAAAAAAAATGTAAAGCTTAATAAAGTATAATTTTTGCAATAAAACAGCTAAAAGTATTAAGTTTAAAAAAATATTTAAAAGGTGCAACTATATATTAAAAATATAAAAAAAAAAAAAAAATTTTGTAGGCAAAGCTTATAGAATTTTTAAATATATTTTAAAGCTATAGCTGCTATTAAGTGCTAGGCCTGTTAAGCTTAGCAAACATATATAAAGTGTGGGAACTGGGCCTGTGCCACCTGTTAAATATAAGGGATATGATCTTATTCGGTATATTAACTAAAGGGGTATTTAATAACGGACCCATGTTAAAATAACAGGGGCCCCTATATAATTCTGCCTATAAACGCAGTTATTACTATATAAAAACTATAATATTATATTAATAAATATAATATATTTAACCCAATTGCATGCTATCGCTTATATTTAACAATTAAAAGTTTTATTGTTATATTAAACTATTGATTAAATAGTTATTAGCTTAATTAAGCAATTAATATGCAGAAACCAACTAATTAAAACGCTAAAATTGCGCTTAAAAACGCAAACAACTTTTATTTTTAAAATAAAAAGCTTAAAAATAAAGTAGTCGGTTTAAATCTATAAAATTATATTATATTAAATTTTAAAATAAAAATATTATAGCTAAAACAACTAATTATGTTTAAAATTAAAAACTATTTAAAAGCAATAACAACGCCGGCATTAGCTACAAAATTTTTTTTAACTATAAACTATAAAACAATAAACTTAAAACTTTTATAAAATATAATTAAAATAACAGCTATTAAAAAAAACGCTGATAATACAAATTTAAATAATTATAACGTTTAAATATACAAATATATAAATTTAATTAAGTCGATTAACTAATTAAAAAACTAAATATTTAAAATAATGTTTTAAAACTATAAAAACATTTTATTTAAACTTATAAACATGCTAAATGTTTAGTATAAAAAGCTATATATTATTAAAACACATTTTAAAAATAGCTTTATATATTAAGCACAGCTAAACTATAAATTTTTTATTAACAATAGTATTAAAAAATTATTAAAAAACTTAAAAACTTAGGCAACAAAATAAAAAAAAAAGCTAGTTATTATAATAAAGCATAAAGCTATTAATTTTATAAAGTTTTACAATATTGTTACAAACTTAAAAAAAGCTTTAAAAACTAGCTATTTAAAATAAGTTATAACGTTTAAACAAATTAACAAGCTAAAAATTAAAAAAAAAACTTTAAATTATATAAAGGTTGTAACAAACTTTAAAAATAAAATAAATATTTAATTATTTGTTTAAAATAAGCTAATTAAAAAAAAACTATATAAAAAAAGCTTTTATACGTATAGCAATACTAAAAAAATCAGCAATTTTATTAAAGTTGAAAACCTAAATAATTAGCTTAAAGCAGCAAAAAAAAATAAAGCATACGCTTTTTAAAAAAAAGATTTATAAAAATAAACATCAGGTTTTGCAAACAAAAAACTTTATACAAACATAAATATAAATAATATAAAATACAAGCTTTATACTTAAACTTATATATTAAAAAAGTATTAATATACTTTTTTAAAACATGCTTTTAAAAAGTTTATACCAAATTAAACTGTTTAAAAAATAGTTTAAAAGCTTTTAAAATTAAACCTAAAGCTAATTAAAAAAATTAAACAAATCTAAAAAAAAAAAGCAAAATAAAATAAATTAAAAATTAAAATAAATTAACTATTAAAAAAATTTGCTTAAATAGCTTTTATAGCAAACAATAAAATAAAAACAACTTATAAACTAAAAAACTTAGCTATTTTTAACTTAAAAACAATTATATATATATTTAACAAAATTAGCAAGTTTTTAAATTTTAAAAAAGTTAATATTTAAATTTAAAAACCAAAAAAACTAAAAGTTTATTAACTTTATAACGTAGCTTATTATCCAAATATAGTTACTAATTTAATATTTTTATATATATTTAATAAATTAAAATATTAATAAAATAATAAACTATTTACTAACTTTTTTTAATAAAAAAACAGCTTAATATTTTGCTGTTTATAAAACTAAATTAATTAGTTTGTAATAAAATTTTTTTTTTTGTTATTTAAAAAAACTGCTTTTTATATAAAGCGCAACAAGTTTAACTTATATATAAAAAAACTACTTTTATAAAAAGACTTATTTTAATAGCATTTTAAAATAAAATATTTAAAACTTAAAGCATTATAACATTTAATAGTTTTATTTTAAAAAGTAAAAATGCGCTAAGCTTTTAATAATAGTAATAAAATTAAAACCGCTTAATATAATACATATAATATATCCAAAATTAAGCGCCAAATTAACAAATTACTTAAAAAAAAGCTAATAACAGCTAAAATATGCTTAGCTATTAATTTTTACAACTTTGAAAATTTTAAAAAGAACGGAGGTGCAAAATAATATATAATGCTTATAACAAACTGCTTTTTCGGCTTTACTTTTAATTACTATTTATATAATTAAACATATTTATTAATTAAAATTATATTTAGTTATTTAATTAAGCATTTAAAAAATTATTATAAAACTAAAGTATTAACTATTAAATATAATAATAAAATAATTATAAATATAAATAGGACTTTAAAACTTGTTTAACATTTTTAAACTATTAAAAGAATTATTTTTAAAATATTTTTTTTTAATATTTAAGCACTTAATAAAAGCGCTAAAAAATTAAAAAGTATTATTAAAAATAAGGCAAAATCTATAAAAAATAAATCAAAGCTACTAATTTATTTATAAATAAAAATTGTTAAAGCTGCTATTTATTTATATAATTAAACGCTTAAATATTTATATAATTAAAAAACTTTATATAAAAAGTTTTATAACTATTTTTAAATATAAAACAATATTGTAAAAAAAAGCAAAATATTTATATTATTTTATTTTATGGTTTATAAATACAAAACTTTTACAATAATATTAAACATATAGCAAAAAATAAATAAACAAAAGAAACTTAATTTAAAAGCTTAAATTAGCTATTTTTTTAAATATTAATTATTTACTATTTATTAAATCTAGTTATTAAAAACTAATAAAATTATTTATTAAATTTATTTAAAAACTGTTTAACAGCTTTTTATTAATTTTTTTAAAAATTAAAAAATGTATATACTAATTAATTTAGCTAAAAAAGCAAAAGCTAAAAATAATATTAGCAAAAATAAGAATTTAAAACTAAATTTGCTTATAAAAACTAATTACTTGTATATTAAAGCAATTTTTGCTTTATATTTTATTTTTTTTAAATTTTTTAACTATTATGCATTTTTTAGCGCTATAATTAAAAAAGCTAGCTAAAAAAAAAATTTTAATAAAACTATTAAGTTGTTTAATTTAACTTTAAAGTTTAAAAAAAGTTATTATATAACTTTTTTTAAAATTATAATATATAAAAGTTATTAAAAGGCTATATTTAATATAAAACGCTTAATAATTGCAAAGTTATAATATAACATGCTAATAAACAAAGCTAATAAAGTTAGATTTTTAAAAAGATTTTTAAGCTATTTTAATAGCAAACTAAAATTTTGCTAAAACAAAAAGCTTGCATTTTTTGCATTGCTAAAAAATACTTTGCAAAAAAATTCTTAAGCTTTTAAATCTAGCTTACAAAATGCTGCAGCTTTTTTAGCGTTAAACATACCTAAATTTAGCTTACAAAATGCGTTAGCTTTTTTAACGTTAAATTTAATAAAGCTTTTTTAAACTAAATTTAAAATTTATTGTTAAAACTTTTTATTATTTTTAAAGTAGCATAAAGCTTTAAATATATATTTTATAAAAAAGCATTTTAAGCAAGCTAAAAAGTTATATTTTTAAAGCTATAAAAATATAAATATATAAAAAAAAGTTAATATATATATTATTTATAAAAAGCTAACTTTAAATTATATATAAATATATGTTTACAAGTTTAATAAGCATAATTATTATTAAAAGTATAAAGCTAAGCTTATTATATAAAAAAACTAACAGTTTATTAACAAAAAAAAAAATACTTACGTATTAACTTTAATAAAACAATCTTTTTAAACTTTAATAGTTATTATAATTAAATTTAATTTTAAATTAAAACAATATAATGCAATAAACGCATTTATAAACGCTAAATTTAATAAAAAAATTTATATACGTATGCTTTTAAAGTATTATAAACTATAAACTTTATTTTAATTATTTTAAGCGCTATATAACTTTAAAAAGTTTTTGTTGTTATAACAGCGCAAGCTTATTTAATTTTTAAAATTTATAAGCTATAAAACTGTTTTTTATAAGCTATATTATTATTTTAAACAAAGTGTTTTAATTTTTATTTATATAAATAATATAGTTTTAGCTTATAAAAAGCATAAAAAAACAATTATTTAATATATTATTTTTAAATTAAAACGTTGCTACTAAATAATTAATAAAAACAACTTTTTTTAGTTTTTTAATATAAAAGTAATTAAAAACCGTAATAAAAGCTTAATTTAGCTATTTTAATTTTTATATATTAAAAAATTTGTTAAACTTAAAAACAAAAATGCTTTGTATAAAACATATATATTTATAAAAGCAAAAAAGTTAAGCTTTTATAATTAAATAGCTATTAAACAAAAAATTTATAGCTACTAAAAAAAAATAAGCTTAATTATATATAAAGCAGTAATTACTTAGCTAAACATTGCTTTTAAAGCTTTATAGTTATTTTGTTTTAACTTAAATTTTAAGCTAAACTATTATAACTTTATTAATTGTTTATTTAATTATTTTAAAACTATTTAATATTATGCTTTTTAATTTAAAAATAAAAATAACTTTATAATTGCTAGCAATTTTTTGTTTATAAATAATACTATTAACTGCAAAAGCTTATAAGCTTATATAATAAAGCTTTTTAAAAATATTATTAAATAAAAAGCTAATAAATAAAATATTATAATTATATTAACTATTAAAGCTAAATTATTTGCGTTAGCTTAAGCAGCTAAAAAATCTATGTTTATTAGCTAACTAATTAAAAAATTAAAAGTTATTTTAAATAATAAACAGATTTAAATTTAATATAATAATTAGCAAACTATTAGTTTAATAACTAAAAATATTACTATGCTACATATAAAGCTACGCTATATTAATATTTATAATTATTAGCTATATTAAAAAGTTATTAATAAAACTTTTAAAATTAAATATATTTTTATAAACAACATAATTATTAATAGCCTAACTAAAACTTTTTTTAAAAAAAAATAAAACACTTTTTTAAAGCAGCTTAACTTTATAAATATTAAAAACATTTAAAAACAGCAAAAACTACAAAAAATACTTAAAAAAAAATAAAAAATGTTAAAAAACTTATTAAAAAAAAAAAGTTTAATATATAAATAACTAATTAATTAAAAAAAGTATTTTAGTTTTATAAAGTTGTAAAAAGTTATTGCTATAAGCTTTTAGTTATAAAAATTATTTTTTAAAAAATACTTTTTAAAAAAATGTGTTAAATATAAAAAATATAATCTTATTTAATATATTAACTAAAAAAGTATTTAATAACAAACCCATGTTAAAATAACAAAAGCCTTTATATAATTTTGTTTACAAACGCAGTTACTACTATATAAAAACTACAACATTACATTAATAAATACAATACATTTAACCTAATTGCATGCCATTGCTTATATTTAACACCACCTTTGTAACATAAGCCCTTTACACACTTGTGTTAGTTTAATAAAAAAAGTTTAAATTATTAAAGTTTTTAAAATTTTAAAATTTTTTAGTTTTTAAAATTTTTTTTTTTATAATTATTTTATATGCTTTATTAAAATCCAGTTTATATAAATTTAATATAAACTACTTTTTTAATTTAATAATTTTAATAGTTAACTAAGCATTTTATTACTAAAATAATTAAATAAAAGCTTTTAGTTTTTATAATTATTTTATAAATAATTTATATATAAAAGTTATATAAAAAAAATAAAATAAACTAGTTGTTTTAAAGCTATAATAGTTATATATTATAAATAACTTTTAAATAAAAGCTTTAAAATTGTTATATTTAAAAAGTTTTTAAAATTAAACATAATATAATAATGTATTATATAAATAACTAAATTACTTTTTTAAATAATATAATATAATAACTTTAATAAATTAATTATATTATATTAAAATTAATTAAAGTTTTTATTATTATTATTATTTATAACGTGGTTTATAAACTAGTTATTTATGCATTAAAATAATAATATAGCTATAACTTTATTAACATAACTTTAATAAGCTTTAAACTTTTTTTAATATAAATTTAATTATAAAAAAAAATATAAGTTACTACTTTTTTTTAATATTATTTAACTTTTATAATTAAACGTAAAACTATATTAAAATATTTAAAAGTAAAAATAAAATAATATAAAAAAATAAAGTAGTAACTTATATTTTTTTTGTAAATTAAATTTATAATAAAAAAGGTTTAAAGCTTATTAAAGTTATATTAATAAAGTTATAACTTTATTAATAAAAGTATTTTTTATATACAAAATGTATATAAAAAGTACTGTTAAACTAAATAAGCAACTTGTTTATAAACCACGTTATTTGTTTAATAAATATATATATTATTTTTAATGTTTTTATAAATATTATAACGTTATAAACTGTTATAATCTTTTTTTTTTAACTATTTTATTATTTTTTTTAATTTAAAAAACATTATTTTTAATAATTATAAAAGTTGTTTTAAATTTTAATTACTTATTTTTAATTTTTTAGTATTTAAAAAAAATATAGTTAGTTTTTTAAAACTAGTTATTGTTTTTTTTACAAAAGCTATTTTATATATTAGTTTATATATAATTTTTAATAAATAATTAAAAGCGTTAATAATTAATATTAATAAACTATTTTAATAATTAAGAATTTTGTTTTTAATATAAATAAATTAAAAAATAGCTTTTTTACTAATAATAAATGTTTTATAAATTTAAAAGCTAATAAATAAATTAAGTTTAAAAAACAAAGTTTTAATAACTTAATATAACGTATTTTACAAACTAGTTTTATATATAAGCAAGTTTTGCATTTTAGTTAGCGTACCTTATAAGCTAATTTATATGCAGGGATATTTACTTTACTTTTTAATAACTTTGCAAAAAAATATTGTAACGCATCCCCCAATTGACTTGGCCACCCCATTAAATGGGCCACCCCCCTGCTACGTACCACTACATAATATTATATATAAACCTTTAAATAAC
>MU377366.1:0-23029 GCA_022495195.1 Xylaria digitata
TTGGTCGATTTATTTAAAGGCGCACGGACGTTTTTTGTATGTATTTCGGGGTGGCCCATTCAATTAGGTGGCCAAGTCAAGTGGGAGATGCGTTATATAACTTAAATTTAATAAAATAATAGCTTTTATAACTGTTAAAAATTAGTAAGCAATAAATACTTTTTGTATAACGCGCAATATGTTTATTAAAATGTTAAATTTAATTAAAACTTTATTTATTTATTATTTAACCGTTTTTTATTGTTATAATAACTTAATTAAACAATAATTTGCTATTTTTGTATTATAATAAAAAATAATTTTTTTTTATTAAAATAATATATAGCAAAATTATATAACTATATAATTTAACACTTTAAATAACAAACAACTATTTTTAATTGCTTTAATATATAACTTTTAATTATTTGCGCCAGTTAAAAGTTGTAACAACTATTTTAAACAATATTTTGCTTATTATAAAACCGATTTTATTAAAGTTATAAATATTTTTTTTAATAATTTTAAATTTTGTTATTATAAATTGTATAAGCTTAAACCATTTTTAATATATGTTAAAATTTTTGCAAAAGATTTGCTAATAATTAATTTTTTAATTAAAACGCATACAAAAAATAAGTTGTTATTATATAAAGTTTAAAGCCTAATTAATACTAACTGCAGTTGCGTTATATGCGCGCAAAAAAGAATTAGCTATATTTTTAACATTATTTAACCGAAGCAAAAATAATTGCAAAACTAGATTTATTATATATTGTATAATAGTTTGCTTTTTAAATTCTGTTAATTTTTGTTTAACGCTTAATATAATTGTTTTTGTTAAACAATTTTGCTGTTGCGTATAAAGTATTATACAAAAAATATTATATATAATTATAATACGCCAAATAAATAATTTTAAGTTGCGTTATATAGCTTATAATACAAGCTTTATATTTTTTTTTTTATATAATAGCAGCATTATTAATTGTTAAATAATTAATATTTTAAAAATATATATATAAAAATTAAAAAAGTGTTTTAATAGCTTGTATGTTTTAATAGCTTGTGTTATACGTTAGTTTATAATAACTTATTTTTTGTTTTTAAGCTTAGCTTATTTAAAACGCTTATATTTTTTTAAACTTATAACAACTATTTTAATAATTATTTTGCTTATTAAAAACTTTGTTTTATTAAAATTATAAATATTTTTAATTTATATATTATATTTTGCAATTATATGTTTTATAAGCGCAAATTATATATAATAATTTGCAAAATTTTTATTAAAAGCTTATTAGTAATTAATTCGGCGGTTATAACGCGTTTAAAAGTTAAATTGTTGTTATATAAAGTTTAAAGCTTAGTTAATGCTAACTTTTAATGCGTTATATTTGCATTAAAAAATATTAGCTATTTTTTAAATATATTAAAGCTAAAATAAAAACCCTTGCAAATTTAGCTTAAAAATATGTTTAATAATCGTTTTTTTTTTAAACATTATTAAATTTTAAAATTATATGTTTTTAATATAAAAAAGTTTGCTACTATTAATTTTTTGCTTAAGCATATAGTTGCAAACGTTATATATATAAGCAAGCTTATAAAAAAATAATTTAAAGTTATGTTTTTTAGCTTAGATTGCTAGTTGCAAATTAGCTTTTTTAGATTTTTAAGCTATTATATAATTATAAAAAAATATATAAGTAAAATTAAAAAACAAAAGGTTGATAAAAAGTGCAACATATGTTTGTGTATAACGTTATAACAACAAACATTATTTTAAAAGATAGCGCATAATAAAAGCATTAAAAGGCTATAGCATTAAGTTTAAAATAAAAAAAAATAAAAAATTATATTAAGTTTTGCAGCAGCTGCAAACTAAATATTATTAACTAAAAAAGCTATATAGTGATTATTAGCTAATTAAATTTAAAAACGTAAAGCTAATAAAAACAATTGTTATAAACTTTATATTTAGGCTTTTAAAAGCAGCTTTAGCAGCTATATTATAGCAATTAGAAAAATATAAAGTGTATAACTTTATAATAATAATAATTTATATTATTTTTAAGCGTTTTTTATTTATTTTAAAATATAGCATTTATATGGCAGAAAAATAAACAACTATACTAGCTAAACAACTATTGTTAAGCGATTAAAGTGTGCTAAACAGTATTATTTTTAATTAGGATTAAAAGTTTATGTTAGCGTTTTAAAAAGAACTGCAAAACGTTTTAAATAGCAAACTATTAATAATTATAGCTTATTATTTATAAAAGAATAAGCTGTTAAAACAAAGAATTAAACAGTTAAAATAGTTATACAGTATTATATTTTTATATATTTAAACAAAAAGTAAATTAATGTTGTACTAGCGCTATAATAAAACTTTAATAGCGTTTACTTTCAAGCTATTAAGTTGTTTGCATATAAATAGTTGTTTAGCTTTAAGTTGCTTAAACTTAATAATATGTTAATAAGACTGTAAAATAAAAAGTTGTATTTTTTTAACTATTTAAAATTTTTGTAAAAATATTTATATAAAAATGTTAAGCTGGCAATAAATTTTGCAGCAGCTAAAGCTAAAAGATTTTATAATGCGTATTATAAGCTAAAAGAATTTTTTGTTAAAAATAAGGTTTATTTTAATTTGTATTATAATTATTATTTGTTTAACTATTTGCTGTAAAAGTTTTTATAACAGTGGGCTAGTTTTTAGAAAGTTTTAAAATGTGTAAGCCGCTTAACGTATAAATTAAAACTGCTTAAGATTTTTAATATATATTTTGTTATATTAATAGCTTATTTTTTATTTAGTTTTTTTAGTAAAGACTTTTTTTATTGTATTATATTGCTTTTAGAACTAGTAATAAATAATAACTATTTGAAAAATGATTTAAAGAAAGCCAAGAAATTATTTAAAATCAAAACTATTTTAAAATATAAAAACGATTGTGCTAAAAAAAGATACAACTATTTGGTTAAATAAAAGGGGTATAAATATAAAAATAACTAGTAAAGGTTGGAATAGCAGCTGAAAAATGCTAAGGACTTAATTAAAAAATACTGAAATAAATAGCTTAAAAAAAGGCTTAGCTTTAAGAAGAAGCTTTTAAAAAGGGTAACAGTTAAAAGAAAAAAGGGCAAACCTTGTAAAAAAGTCATTTTTAAAGAGTGACTTACACTTATGTATTAAGGACAATATTTTTATTAATATGCTTTGGCATTTGATATAAATAGTTAAAAGCTTTGTTTTGCAAAGCTTCCCAGTTATAATTAATATAGCCACAAGTGGCTTAAATAAATGGCTAACTAGCTATAATTAATGGCGAAGCTATTAACTATGCTAGTTTATTATTTTATTTTTATTACCTATTTTACTTAATACCACACTACTTTTAGTAAACTTTACTATTATATTTATTAACACTTATGTTTTTATGTATATATTTGCTGCATACAAAAACTTTTTAATTAATTAAGCTAGTTATTGTTTTTTATTGTTTAAGCATTTTGTTATTTGTTTTTGCTTTTATTTTTGTTAATTTTATTATTTTAAGTTTTTTTTTGTTTTAAAAATAAGTTGTTATATACTAGCTTTAGCTTTAGCTTTTTGTTTAACTTTATAAATTTTTAATTTTTTTATTATATATATTTAATATTAATTATAAATATATAGTTTTAACTTTTTTTTATAACTAATATATTTTTAAGTTTGTTTTAACTTTTTTTTAAAAATAACATATTTGTTTAAGTTTTAATGTTTAAATAACAAGTATTTAACTTTATTAATTTGTTATAAAAACTATTAATTTTATATTTTATTTATTATATAAATATAACATTAATATATTATATAACACGTTTAAAAAATCTTATTATATATTTTATATTTTAATAATTTATTATTATAAATTGTACTATTATTTTTAAATTATTAATAATATTAGTTTTTGCTTTTACTAATAATTTAAGTTTTTTTATTTTTTAAATTTTTATTAACTTAAGCTATTATATGCTTGTTAGTTTTTTTTATAATATTTTATAAATAGTTTTAAGATTTTGTTTTTGTTTTATTTAATTATTTTTAATAGTTTAGTATTATATATACTTTTTTTAAATTAATTTTGCTATTATATTTTTAAACTATTTTAAGTTGCTTTAATAGTTATATTATTTATATTTGCAATTTTTTTTTGCTAAGCATTACTTTTTTTTTAGTTAATTGTTGTTTATAAAGTTATTATTAATATTTGCAGTTTTATAAATAAAAGTTATTATTTTATACTTTTTTTTTTTTTTTTTTTATAATTTATTTGTTTATATAAATATTATAATTATTAACGTTTTTTTAGCAAAAACATTTTATATTTTATATATATACTAATTTTTTTATATATAAATATATTTTGCATTTTTAATATAGTTTTAAACATATATTATATTTTTTAATATATTTTGTTTGTTATTATTGTTTAATAATTTATTTTATTTAAATTTTTATTATAAATACTTTTGCTGTTTTAAAAAAATTTTTGTTTTGTAATTGTTTAAGCTTTTTGCACTTTTTTATATAATGCTTTTTTTAACTGCAATTAAAACATTTAACTCAATTTTGTTTTTTTTTTAAAAGCTTTATAATGCTTATAACTTTAAGTTTTATTAGTTTTAAATATGTTTTTGTTACTATAGTTTATATTTTTTTAAGTTTGTTTTATATTAGCTACAAAATTCGATTTTTTTTATTATTATTATTCTTGTTTTTTAAATAATTAATTGTTAATTTTAATTTTTTTAACTATATATTTTTATAAAGTTTATTTTAAACTAGATTTTTTAGTTTTTTGCAAAAGATTGCTATTAATATATTATTGTTATTTTATAAAGTTTGTAATACTAGTTTATAAAACTTTGCTGCATATTTATATGCCGGTTTAGTTTGTTTAATTTTTAGTAACTACTGTTTAGCTTATTATTTTTTTTTTAAATTGTTATATATATTTGTTAAAGCTTTAGCAAATTTATTTATATTTTTAAATACATTTTTAGTTTTAACGCTTTAGTTATTTTTTTTTTGTTTTTATATATTTTTTTATTTATAGTTCAAATTATTTTAGCACACTTTTTGCTAAAAATCTTGCTATATAAAAAAAATTTTTTTTTTTTTTTAAAAATCTTTTTTATAATGTTTAATATAAGCTTTAACTTAATTTAAAAATTTTTTAAAATCTTTTTAAAATCTTTTAAACTTGTTTAGTTTACTAAGCTTATGTTGCTTAATTTTAAATATGTTATTAAGTTAATTTTTAAGTTGTTAGTTTGCGCGTTATATATTAATAACTTATTTATTAAAATGTTAATTTGTTGTTTTAAGTTAGTTGATTTTTGTTTATAACTAATTTAAAGCAAAACTTATTGCTTTTAAAGTTAGTTTTATAAGTTCTGCTATTTTGTTTTACATTTATATAATATTATATAATACTAAATAAGTTAACTGTTTAAAATATAATAATTAGATTTTATTTTTATAATATATAAACTTTTTATATAAATAAGTTTATTTATAAGTAAAAGTTATTATATAGTTTATATAACTAAAAAAAAAAGTAACACTTAGTAAAAAGTAGTATAAAAAGTATTATATAAGTGCAATAAAATATTATTAAAAAGTAAACTCTTTTATAATAAATTTTAAAAACTAAACTATAAGCTTAAATTAAATAATAAAGTAAAAAAAAATTATTGCTAAATATAAAAAAAACTTTTTATGTTTTTATAATATTTTTTTTTTTTATATATTTTTTAAATACTTTTAAATAAAAACTTATTCTAAATATTTATTACGTAACTTTTGCGCTTATAATTAGCTATAGCTTGTTTTTTGTTTTAACCCCTTATTAGGTTTATAACCGCGCTAGGTTTTTCTTTTAAGCCGTTCTCCTATTAATTTATAACAACTCCGCACACTATTTTTTGTTTTTATAAACTTTAATTTTATATAAAACCTATTATACAAAATATATATATATTATATTAAATTTTAAAAAAACTTTTTAAACGTAGCATTTTTATTTAGTTATAAATTTAATAATATAATTTATTTTATTATAAAGCTAAAACTTATAAAGTTATTTATTTTTTAAGTTATATGTATTTTTATATATAAAGTGTAACACATAAACCACTACTAAACTATTATATTAATAACAAACGTATAAGTTAAAACCTATAAAGTAATAATTGTATTATATTTAATATTTAAAGATTGTAAGCTTTGCTATTTCTTTTTTTTTTTTTTTTTTTAGCTTAAAATCTTAGTTTATAGCATTAATATAATGTTGTAAAACATTCCACATAATTGTAACATAAAGTAATATATTAAAGTATTTTTATTTTTATTATTACTAAATAAATAAATATAAAAAAAAGCTTGGTATATAATAAATGCTTTTTAAGGTTTAAGTAAAATATAATGTATTAAGTAGATAATGTGTAAAAAAGGAAAAGCTAAAACTCTAAGTTTTGGAGAAAAATTTAATTATAGACATGTGTGCTAGCTGCCTGGCAGCCGCCAGGCTGTTAGTGCGTCTTAATAATACAATAACACGCGCAACAGCGCGTGGGGATACACCCCCTATAGGGTCGTATCAATATATTTAAATTTTTTATTTAATTTCGAATTTAACGGTTTTTTCTTTATATTTTTACGATTTTTATTAGTAAAGTTATTTAAAAGTTTATATATAATATTATATAATAATACGTAGCAAAAGGGTGGCCTATTTAATTAGGTGGCCAAGTTAATTAAAGGATGCGTTATATAAATACGTTAAATAATTGTTAAAAGGTTTACTTTTTTATAATTAATTTTAAAAATTTAGCTATAAGCTTAAATTAAACAATAAAGTAAAAAAAAAAACTTTTTATGTTTTTATAATATTTTTTTTATTATATTTTTTAAATATTTAAATAGTATAACTATTTTGCTATTTTGTTATTTATTACGTTACCTTTAGCGTTTACGATTAGCCGTAGCTTGTTTTCTGGTTTAGCTTTTTATTTTGGTTTATAACCGCGCTAGGTTTTCTTTTTAAGCCATTTTCTTGTCGATTTATAACAGTTTTAAGGGTGGCCTATTTAATTAGGTGGTCAAGTTAATTAAGGGATACGTTATTTTATTTTTAAATATATTTAAGTTTAAAAAATTGCAAAAATTATTTTAGTGTAGTTTTTTATAACGCTATAAATAAAGTAGCTATAAAATTAAAAAAAAGTTATTTAAAAGTAAAATAAGTAGTTTTTAATAAAAAATTTGCGTATAAAGTACGCTAAAAAAAAGTGTAAAACTTGCTTGTATATAAAACTTACTAGTAAAATGCATTAGTAGTTATTATATTAAATTAAACTTAACTTGCTAATATAAGCTATTTAAACTAAATAATAAATAATTTGGTTTTTTATACTTTTTTATATAAAAAACTATAGCTTAATTAAGTGGTTTATTAACTGTTTAACTATAACATTTATAAAAAAGTTTTTTTTATTTAAAAAAATATTTGTATTAAAAATTATATTAAACGTTTAATAATTAATAAAAACTATATAACGCATTTTACAAGCTAGTTTTGCATATAAACAAGTTTTGCACTTTGGCTTAACGTACTTTGTAAGCTAATTTATATGTAAAAGTATTTACTTTACTTTTTAATAACTTTGCAAAAAAACATTATATAACAAAATAATTAGTACTATTAAATTCGCAATAAAATAGCGAATTTAATAGTAAATTTTTTTTCTAGCTATTTTATTTAAAGCGTTATTAAAAATTACGCTAAAATAATCTTTATAAATTTGGTTTTTAAAGCTATATGCTTAAATAAAATAGCTAAAAAATAAAAGAAAATATTATTAAATTCTTTATTTGATTGCAAATTTAATAATACTAATTATTTTGTTATACAATGTTTTTTTTGCAAAGTTATTAAAAAGTGAAGTAAGTATTTTTACATATAAGTTAGTTTATAAAGTACGCTAAGCCAAAGTGCGAAACTTGTTTATGTGCAAAGCTAGCTTATAAAATGCGTTAATATATAAATAAATATTTTTTTAATAAGCTAAACAAAAAAGCAAATAAACTTTTTATAAACTATAAATAATAAAAACTTACAAAATAAAAAAATATATATATTATAGCTAACAGATTTTTTTTTATTAAATAAATAATAAAAGCATTGTTATATTATTAAAAAACATTTTGTTATATAATTTTATTATAGGTTTTTTATTATAAATAGCATTTAGTACACAGTAAACCATAGTATGTAGGATTTATTTATTTTATAATTATTACAAGAATATATAGCTGTTAAGCTACATGCCAAGCTATTCGCCCAAGCTTTAAGAATGGCCCGAGGATAACTAGTTCCGTTGCACACCATCTTTTCGAGCTAACTAACCTAGTTAGTATTTTTGCCACCAGCAGGACGAGCCGCTGTAGCGGTGAGCTTGCCGAGGACGACGGCGATGAAGTAGGTAGCAGCAGCGATTATTATTCACGGTTGAAAAATCTTGTTTACAGAATCCCAGAATAGCCGATACCATATTGTATGAACTAGCGTGCAGAGCAGAGGGTAGATAAGAGACCTATTCATCATCTCTGCAAGATAGATACTCACGACCTGATAAGTAGCTTAGCCTAGTTATGTATTTAATCTGCGGTATTCGCAAAATGGCTACCAGATCCTGGTCCTAACCCTACCGCCCAGCAGCTAGTATCTAGTATCAATAGCATAGCCACATCAAGAGACATACGATGTACACTACACTAGGATGTGTGTGTATAGCCCCCTGGCAACCTATAGTTAACATGGTATGTACCCAGGTACGTGGCCATACCATCACTGCCGGCATTTGAGTTTGAACCTTTTGGAACAATTCGATGTTATAACGATGTTAGAACAAGAGCGCCACCATCTCAAATATGACTACTAATTCGGCTTAGAAGTAGGGGCTAGCCGTAGTATTACTAGCGGTATAGCCTTAGTACAATACGGTACATGCAGTAGTAGAATGCCTTTCCGACATGGGGACTCGGCGAGAACTAGAAGTCGTAGCCTATGAAAAAGGGGCCTATAGATACAAGTACCCAAGTTCGCGGCACTTGACAACCACTATGCATGCCATTCAATAAACATTGGGGTTTTAAGCCCTCCTAAGTCGCATATAAGGACTTACCTAATATGATTGATTGGTCGTGAATTTTCGTGGAGAATACGATCTCTTCTGAACAAATTCGGAGCCGCTGGAAACCCCGGGTGCCCGGGACACCACTGAGCAATGATAAAAGCCTGCTCGTTAGACTAGCTAATTTTACGACGGGATCTAGCCTAAGATCGCTAGCCCCCCGCAATGGAGAGCTCAACCTCTGAAACTAACCTACCAACTCTCTTCTCTGGAGTCACCTTCGGCATTTTGGTATAGGCGTAAAGTAAAGACTCGTCTAGTCTTTTTAGTGATGCAATATGGCCGGAACCCCGAGATCTTGCACTGCTTGCCGGCAGGCTAAGGTTGCCTGCGATGCCCGCAAGAAGCCAATCAATACGCCCTGCACGAGATGTGGGAAGAACCAACTCGAATGCCGATTCGACAAGAACTTCAAAAGGATTCGGACACGAAAGTGAGTGCCGACCTAATCCTTCATCACCTGGTGCCTCATACACAATTTAATTTATCACACGGCTAGGCTCACCGCTAACCTTACCAATGAACTTCATCAACTACGCATGTCGCAAGACGGCTCTGAGGCTAGCGGGCGTAAACCATCGCTGTCAGAAGTCCAATTGCGGGAACCGGAATCACTATCGGTCCACTTCCCGTTCCTCTTTACAAATGTCACGGAATCTCTTCCGGACTTTTCTATTGGTGACATCACCATTCCTTCGGGAACAATTATCGAGTTGATCCAACAGTATACCCACGCACTCTTATCCTCGCTCCAAGTTCGCGGCTACTAATCATGTTGAAGCTTCGGATACCAGTACCATGTTCATGCTCAATTCATCCAGCCTATCGATTCGCTGGCGCGCTTCTATACGGCATCTCCATTGTTATTCTGGACGATTATTTTACTTGCCTCTCATTTCCACCTGGAACACGGCGGTTTGTACGACAAGCTACTTTCACCGCATGAGGAGCTCTTGCGGCCATTTTCAAACACTGCTATTCAGTCAATCCACGAGATTCATGCACTCCTTCTCTTGTGCATCTGGCCGATACCAAGACGGGTAGAAACGTCGAATCCCACTTGGAACTACGTCGGCCTCGCCGTTGGGGCTTGCATGCGATTGGATTTGGACAAAGCTGCACCGTCAGATCTTATCGAGCCGCGACCTAATACATCTGGGTGGGTGCGAAGAAGCGACAAGATCAGTATACATACACGAAGGTTAACGTGGCTAGCGTGTTTTGCGCTCAGTACACAGTATGCTTACGAAAATATTGTCAGGCCAATGGGCCCTTGCTGAAATGGTCTACAGAGAAGCGACATTCTTGGGCTTTCTGCCACCTTTGTCGTGCCGCCCTTATCTAAAACATAGTCGCAAGGTCGCAGACGAGATGCAAGATTATTTATTACCCGGATCTAGGCCAAAGCTTGCCATTCACGAGATCATTTGCAATTACAGTCTCGTGTTAGAAGAGGTTGATGGTTCTTCCGCACAGCTCTCCCTCGTGGAAACATTTGACCACTCCCTAGACATAATAAAGAATACA
This sequence comes from Xylaria digitata, assembly GCA_022495195.1. Lineage (NCBI taxonomy): Eukaryota > Fungi > Ascomycota > Sordariomycetes > Xylariales > Xylariaceae > Xylaria > Xylaria digitata. The sequence goes on from MU377366.1 coordinate 10,756, forward strand.
TACTCGGCTGAATGGAGTACCGATGTCGACGTGCTGCTACAGTATGCGAAGCTCAATTTGAATGCGATGGCTCTTGTGCGAATGCTGGTAGAAAGTGAAGGGGTTTATTCCACGCAGTTTACCGACATCCAGACTCTGATTATTCGGGGCTCGGAAGCTTCTTCCCGTCTAATCAACCATATGAAAACAATAACTAGCGAGGCCCTAGCCCATGGAGACCAGTCGACTCATGTACTCATGCCTATTTGCTATCCACGGTCCTACTTCGCAGTCATGTTTTTTGCGGCGGCTTTCATTTTTCGTACATCTTACATGCGGCCATCAATCAGTCGCGACGCCTCCGTTGAGTGTTTGATCGAGGTGTTCAACATATACCGACTTTTCCCACGCCACCCGGACACGGTCAACGGCGCAGATGCAATCCAGCATCTTCTCCGCCATAAATGTTCAGAATCACCATATACATCTTCTCCAATTGGTAACCTAACCATCATCAACCGGCTCGGCGCTTCTATCGCCTGGGACACTCTCATACACCTTACGCTGTTTTCTGGCGACGAAAAGTCCGTCAGGCAAGACGACAACGATCAACAAGAATCACAAGTATCACACAATGCGGTAGCTCCCTCTCTCCCTGCTCTGCATGACGCCATGGTTAATGATATACCGGAGGAATCAGGTGGATTAACGCTCCAGGACACTTTAAATCTTGACTGGACAGATATAGATTTACCAGTTCCCACCTTCGACATCTTTGGCCTTGAAGCTGGGGAGCACATCATCTGGTAGCAGAGGGGGGCAGGTTATGTGTGATTATCATTTCAGCCAACTCATGCGAGGATGTAGAACGCTCGAGTTACCAAATGGCCATTACCTTCACCCAAAAGGATTCGAAATTTCTCAATTTAACCTCCGTGTTACCTAGCGTTTGTTATTTGTTATTATGATGTCACGCTCGCATGTCAACCCGAATGGTGTTGGAAGGAGTCAGTATATACATAGGCACAACTGTGAGAAAGGGCGTAGTAACTTGAATTGCCACAGTCCTCAACCTGAATACGTATTCGCGCTCAAAACTATTTTCCCCCGTCGATCCTGGATATTGGGTAGTAACAGGCCACTTCTCGATGGGGCTGAAAAACACGCTCCCCAATCATATTCAAGAGGAAGCAAGTCTAGTCTGAACCCTGACGAGACACTGGACACAGTCATCACCGGTCATTCCAGATCTGGCAATATGATTGCACAGAAAGGACAAACCCTTGGGCTAGAATGCCATTGACGTTCAAACCAAAGTACGGCCTTCTAATGCTGAGGTGATTACTCTCGGACCCAAGCTCCGGGATGTCTTGGAGAAGGAGTTCAAGCCGCATCCGCAGAAGCCGTTGATTCTGATGACTTCCACGACTTAGCAAGGCATTTACTTCCGATTCCTATGTCTTATTCCACGCTTCTATTCAGGTCTAGGGTGAAAAGGGGTTTTGCATTCTTTCTCTATCAAGTTCCCGACTATCAGACGCCGGAGCGGGATCCTGAAAAGCGTGCTGAAAATTATAGTTTCCCGGGGGATCCAACTAGAATAGCACCGGGATAATATTTTGATAACATCCACACGACAGGTAGCTTATGAAAAAGGAATATGATATTAATTGATATCGAATGCAAAGGAAATTGGGGAGTTATACTCTGACAAGCATGTAGGTACAACTTAGTTGTCGAGCATCGGTTGCAAAGCCCAAGTAAAGCTAAAGACATAAATTTTCACACAATTGCATCTGGTTAGGGGAAAGCCTTGCTGAAATTTAAGGATGAAATTGGATTATTAAAGTAACTGAATACATAGAAGTAGTCGTAAAGTGCCTGAGGGAATCGGCCTTATGACACTAGAAGATATGGGGGAATCTTAGGCTATTAAGCCCTAGAGGTGATTCTTCCAAAGCATAAGTTCCAACAACTAGAGCCGAGGTTCGAAATATTTACCCTAGTTATACTCTGAATGGTTTAGCAAGATAGTTACTTGAAATGTCCACCTCCTACCGGTCCTTAATCAGGAGCTGTTTCTCCTTTACTAGGTTCTCGGCGATCTCGAGAGGAATCTTGAGTGTGTTGGCGACAACATCGGCGGGGGTGAGCGCGAGCCACTGCGTCAGAGAGATATCTTCCACGCGGTCGCTCTTGTAAATCTCGATCCAAACAAGATCTTCTTTGTCCGAGGTGTTCTCAATGTAGTGGCCTATCGATACCAAGACTTTTAGTCAGCGACTTGGAGCTCTTGGGATATGTCACGCTAGACAGGGATGGGTATGGAACTAGCCCAGCTTACCGCTGTTATCAGGGAATACGCCTGTGTCGCCGGCTCTAAAGTCAAATGTTCGTGCTGCAGAGTTGCCGATGAAGACGGTCGCGCGTGCTTGGCCCTTGTGGAAGTATAGCCACTCCTCAGCCTGTTACACCAAGACGGATTCGCGTTAGCCACACCGAATCCCGACGTGAAAACTCTTCTGCAAACAAATAGGGCGATAACTTACGTTAGGATGCCAATGCAGCTCCCGGAGTCCACCCGGTGATAGTGTAACAACTGATGCTGCAATAGTCTTGGCGACGGGAAACGTTGTGCTATCCACGATCCGCAAGGTACCACCACCACCAGGGACATTCTCAAGAGGATGGTCCTTAGAATGATACACGAATGATGCATTTCCCTTGAGCTGGCCATTGCCACCCGTTACGTCGTGAGGGTCGAGAGTCGCATTGAGGATATAGGGGTTTGGCGAGGGCACGTTGCCGAAGACGGATTCGGGAAGACCGAAGTTCTTTGCTAGGACAGATTTAGGTGTATGAGTAACCCAGTCGTCCAGGTTGAAGGTTGTTCTGATTGGGGACAAGGCGTGTTAGAATCTAGCTTCTAGAAACAACCTTGGCATTTTAAAAGGGATATGGAGTGAAAACTCACCCAACCGCGTCGAAGTTCCCGTCGTCAAATATGAGCAGGAATTCGTTATTGTCTTCGAGGCCTTGAACTGTATGTGCGACGCCTTTAGGGAAGTACCAGATATCGCCCTCCTCAATCTTCGCTAGCTCGAACTGCCCGTCTTCGTTGACAGCTGTAACGAGGATCGAGCCTGAGTACAAATAGCCCCATTCAGCCTGTCGGTGTTGGAACTGCTGTTAGCGAATTGATTGCACTGAGGGGACGAGCTGTGAAAAGCTGCTGTTGACATACGACACGGTGCCAGTGAAGCTCGCGGATCGAGCCCTTGGTTAAATGCTGCTGTGCGCCTGCGATGTCGTGGCTGCTAGGCAAGTCAGTGATGACTGACTCGCGCACCCAACCGCCATTCAAAATTCTCGTCTTGGAATCAGAGAAACTCCATTTGAGGTTGGGGACCACGCCAGCATCGGTGCTCTGCTGGCCCAGGTTATCGGGATTCTGCAAGTCGATCTGGTGATTCGTACCGCCTATGCGAGCAGAGTGATTAGTTTACCTTCATGATCTCAATATGGGAGAGCAGCGGGGGGCATACCGAGTATAGGAGCTCCTTTGCCATTGCCATCAACAGGTTGGCCGTCCTCGAATCCACCGCCACTCTGACGGCGTTCAATGGCTGTTGCGCTTGCACAGCTGGCTGCGAGGAAGGCGGACGAGACCTGGAGAAGCTTCATCGTGAAACGGGAAGCTAGCTAATCACGAGTCGAAAAGAATAGCTCACGGATCGGTAGAGTGGTGAAAGCTCCCGGGCAACGCGAGCTTTTGTAGTCTTCCCTCCTATGAGCTCCCCTGAACTATCATTCCGCAAGACTCTGTTGCTATCCGAGCACCGGCATGCCCCCTTGACGGGCGAGCAAGCGAACTTCCTCAAATGAATGAGCATCGCGTGCGTGACTACGACATATTAGTCACAATTACAGCAATTCATAAGCCGCGGAGCTGCTCGCCGTGCAACACAATTTCGCGTCCTGCCCCAAAACGCGAACGCCTCGTGCGGGGAGTGGTTGCCTGTAGCCAGGCCTACTTAGCGATTAGCCAAAAAAACATCATATATATGAAAATAACGCCATGGCTTGGCGCTGTCCGGGGGATAATGAGAACATCATCTTCTTCGCGGATGGTGCATGGTAGATAAGTAGTGATGCTATATTAGTGTTCACGAGGAGTTATATTATAGTAAAGTACTGGATTTTTAACTTTTACTAACCCTCGCGCACATTACTGCGGTTAGGTACGTGCTAACGATTTCCGGAGCCATGTAGATCGTCACGCCATTGTGAACTAAATCGTGTACTAAATCGTGTAGTCTCAGCGTGTGAAGCTTGTTTAGACGAAACCAGACTTGCTGTCTGAGCTAAATAGTGAGTTAGGTTCGATTCCTAACAGCGCTATTGGTATTCGCTTTTAGCTCATTTACCAGACATGGTATTCAAAGTGACTTCGCTTCAAAATAAACAAGCGTAGGTCAGATCAAACTATGACGGTTGCTTGCTTCGTACTATACTGTAGGATCCCATATTAAATCCGTGTAGCATCGAAGGCGCACGACAGATAGGCTATAAGCACGTGTAAGGCCTGATTTGGCAATAGATGTCCGAAGGCAACATAACACTGCATCTGGCCGAATGCTGACCTTGCATACACCCCGGCAGATCGCCCACACTTTACTATTATTGACCCCTGGATTCAAATTGCACGATTGACGAGATAACTTCCTTATTGAGTTTCTATATAGCCGCGACCTTGTGCGTCAGAGGAGTTCGCTCCAATGAAGTAAATAGTCTAGATCATATCTTGCGCATCATAACTTCATTACATATCGCTTATACAGCACTAGTAAACCTCAAGCACGTAGCGCCCGTCCTCTTTGAGCCTATCAATCTCCTTCTTGGGGTCAACCTTGCGACCGCTCATCTTAGCTTCCGCTGCAATCGCTTCTTTCAATACATCAGTAACATCGGGCACAGGCCATGTGGGACCACACAGGTAGAATGAACCCTCTTTCTTGATGTACGCGCTGACGATGTCATTGAGGGTCTGGCGCATGCGATCCTGGATATAAATCTTCTGAGGCTGGTCGCGCGAGAATGCAGCACCTAGAAGTGTAATGACGCCTGCATCAAGATAAGCCTCCCATTCCTCACCGTAGAGGTACTCTTCGCGCTGGTGGCGTGAGCCGAGGTATAGCAGGATAGCACCGATCTCCTTACCCTGCGCCTTCTGCATCGCGCGATACTGGACAAAGGCACGGAAAGGAGCTAAGCCAGTACCAAGACCAGCCATAATGAGGGGAGCGTCATCGCGAGTGGGCAATTTCATGACCGAAGGCTTGACCGAAACGGTCACGGCGGCGCCGACGGGTAAGCGGCTCAGGTAACGTGTAGCCTGGCCATAACGAGTTCTTCCTTGGCTATCAACCCAATCCACAACAACAATCATGAGAGCGACAGCGTTGGGTGTTACTGCTTGGGCAGATGCGATAGAGTATTCACGGCGCTTCAAGGGACCAACCAACCGGGCAAGCTCAGGGAAGCTAGGACGGGCAGACTTGAACTCTTCTAGTATATCAGCGAAAGTGACTGTGTCGACCTCTGAGCGGCGCTTGAACTCCTCAGCACCCTCCTGAGCGCCCAGCGAAGCTAGCTTCTTCTTCTCTAGTTCATCGGTAGCATACTCGGCCAACGCCTCGTAAAATCGCTTAGGTGGCTTGCCAAAGATGTCGATGCCCTGAGTCAATGTCTGGTATACGGTTCGGGTCTCGACAACCGCGGGGTTCTCGCGAGAGGGGACTTGCACAAGATCGCCTGCATTGAGACCGTACGATTGAATAAATTCGAGAACCATTTCCGCGTCGTTCTCAGCATGAATCCCGAGCGCCTCGCCAATCTTGTAGGTAAGACCAGAGTTACCCAGATCAAACTCGATGTGGAAGATGTTTCGGCCGTAGGTGGTAGGTGTGAGTCTGCGGTTCTCTTTAACATGAATAGTGAAATTCTGGACTGTCTGGTCAGGTCGGAGGTTGATGCTAGTAGCGTAGGCTTCTTTGAAGACAAGACCCTTAGCAGCGGCCTCCCAGCCACCGAGCTGGAGTTCCGGCTCGGTATCCGCCTTTTCAAATGGAACGAAGCTGTTGGTCTTCAGGGATTGGGCAGCTTCACTTGGGGCGTCGCCCAAGGCCTCCGCCCAGGACTCTGGAACGTCAATCTGCTTCAGGCACTTGCCGATAGCATCAGCGCATTCCTCGACCTTAGTCAGGCTGCCATTTGATTCAGATAGTTTCCGGAGGATATCCTGTTTCAAGTCGGGCTTAGCAAGCTTGAGGAAGCTTAGTTCGACCAACAGCCGAGTGACGTCGTTGTCGTTTTCAAAAGCTGGAGAGAGCGCGGTGTCCAAAACGAACAGAGCAAGGCCCCTCTTCTGAATATCTCGGCGTACGGATTCTGGGATCTTCTTTTCAACCTCCTCATCCTTAAAGTTTGGCAGGCGCAGAAGCAACTTGCCACCATCCTTCACGCTACGTGAGATGGTAAAATCCTCTAGGAGCTTTTCGTTGCCAACTACGACGACGTCAGCTTCTTCAGCTGGGTAAGGAGCATCAATCGTTTTCTGCGACAAACGAAGATCCATTCGTACAACTCCGCCCTGTACTAGGTTGTCGTGTGACTCGCCAAGGTAGATGTTGCTGTTGTAATCATGAGCTAGTAGATCACCCACAACAGTAGGGGCAAGAAGTGCTGTTGAATCATCGGTATCCCAGAATATGTATTGCTCAGCAGTTTCTAGGTAAGCCAGGTGAAGTTTCGACTCAGTCGTTGATTTGCCTGTGCTGCGGGAAATAATTGCTGCAACGCTCGTGGGAGTCAACGTCTGCGAAGCCGCGTACTTGACGTCAGCTACCGACGGTGTTGACGCCCACTTAGAGGAGAAAGCAACAGCAGTCAAGACGTCTGAGTACAAAACGGATTGCACTGAGACGTCCGAGACAGCAGCGTCATTAGTTACTTGACCCAAAACATTGATCCTCTGGACTGAAGTGGGGAGGGCTTTGATAAAGGCTTCCTCAATGAATGGGCGGTAGATCCGGACACTAACCACACCAATCTTGCCGCCATCCGCAGCAAACTTTGACACAACTTGCTTAGCAAGCTGAGCCTCCACGCTTCCAAAAACGACGAAGACGGTCTCAGCCGAGTTGTGACCAACGTATTCGAAAGGTTCGTATTCAGTACCAAGCTCCCTGTTGAAAGCCTGGAGAAGCTCCAAAACCTTACCAGCGTTATCGAGGCGAGTATTGAGGTTGTCGGCAGACTGGGACAATTTGTTGAAGATTCCAGCAATTCCCGATTGGCTAAGCGCATCGATGACTCGTAGTGTCTCGCGGGATGTACGGACACCATCATACACGTGGAGCGTGGGCGCGACCTTGGCTATCAAGGTAGCGAGTAGGGACATATGCTGAGACTCATAGGCGCTTGCACTCGACACCAGAGCTAAGCCAAGTTCTTCAGCTATTTGCAGGGCGCTGCCATATTCCGCAACAAGCCCGTTGTCCGAAGAATAGTCAACAGCCGCTACATGCGCAACAAAGGGGCTGGCGACTCCATATAGTAGAGATAATTGATCCAAGGCAGATCGCAAGTGGCGCAAACTCAACGAAGGCGCCAATAGGGTTTGCGGAATGTGGCGCTTGCTCAAATCAAAATCCTTAGAGAAGATGTAGCCCAGCGCAAAAGCACCAGCGCCAGTGCGAGTCTGCAGCGGCAGAACAGCAGTTGTATAGCCATGAATGTTCTTATCTTCACGTGCAGCCCAATCTTTTACAGCAACATCCAGATCGAAGGTCTCGGGGGAGTAAGAAAAGATTTTGTCGGACAAGGCATAAGCGACTTGCTGAACGAGCAATTGGCCGGTAACATAGGTAGGACCAGATATCGAAGACAGCGGCACAGCTTGGCCAAAGGGCAGATTTGCAGACCGCTTGGTGAATCCGGAACCCTTCGTATGGGACTCGGGCACTGTGACCTGGCTAACAAGGGCGCCGCCAGCGCTCTCAGGTTGTTTCAACTGCATCTTGACTGCTTGTTGAGCAGCGGTCGGGAAGTAGATGCCAAGTAAACCTAGGATCCTCTGTACAGAGGGAACAAGATGGATTAGAGAACCCCAAGAAACCAATTTCGGAGCAGCTTGCGTAATGTAATGAGATTGTTTCCCCAGATAAGTTGGCTTATAGGACTATATGAAACTAGACATCTGAATTCAACGGCATAAAGGTAGGCTAGAACCACGGGAGACAGACCTAAGGAAACAGACTGATAACTTAGACCCAATCAAAGCGAAAGAAAAAAAAATGGTTAAAAAAAACTTCTACCTTCACCCACTCCTACCCCAGATGATAGGCGCCAGATTGTTGACAGCCATTGTGTTATTCGCATACTGCGATGGCGCAAGACAGACCAGTGTCGGCAGCGGATATCGGGTGGGACTGTCAGAGTACATATCCGCTCGGGCGGGTTGGCGATGCGGCCAAACGGAATTTAGCATGTGGCAGAGGCTGAAAACCTCTGAGGCGAATCCATGTTTCGCATTTCGCATTGAAAGGCGATGATCACGCAATGCGCCGCTACCCCCGATATAGTTAGGCTCACAAACCAAATGCTGAATCAACATGCACTAGAACCGTCTCGGCGAGATTCGCGAATCATGGCTCACGGTGCTCGGATACTGGGTTTCCTGATCTAGACCACTTTATTGTTCGCTGCTTTGCTTATCGCAGTCTCCGACATATCTCCGATTGAACCACTGATTTCGCGTGCAATGTTTGAACACTTGCTACTGTTGGAATTCGCCTTTGTCTTCTCCGAGCCAGCTTTTCGATGACCGGAGGAAACTGTGACACCATACTCAGTAGCATCCATAGCTATTCTAAACTGTCGAGCAAATAAAGCATATTAGTTGTGTCTAACTGACGATATCAATGCATTTTAACAGAATAGGCAAAATAGGAAAAGACCGCGTAACATGGATGGGGAGAATACAACATAGAAGAAAGGAAGAATGATGAGGTTAGAGAGTACGGTCTATAGGGAAGGAAATTTCTCAAATAAACATGGGCGTTGAGCAATGCCTATACTCTGCACTTATTTACTAGGTACCCAGTAGCTTTGCCCAAATGCTCTTGTTCGAACCCTCGGTTACTCGCAAACCACCCTCCTACCAGACCTCCTGCTTTCGGGTATCAGCAACAGTCACGAGGCAATTTAGTGAACACGCTGTGCTCGGATAACTGCACGCCTTGTAATTCTAAACGATAAACCCAAACTCGAATATAGGCCGAAGAAAGTATCACAACTTGTTCCTTGTGGTGTCCTGCCGCGAGACCCCTGTAGCATTCTAGGAACCCGGAAACAACAACCAGGTCATAAAAGGCCTGGTGGTCTAGTGGTATGATTCTCGCTTAGGGTACACCCAAAAGCATGTCGGCGAGAGGTCCCGGGTTCAATTCCCGGCCAAGCCTGTTATATGAACATCTGCGATGAAATCTATCGTCAATTCTCGATTGGTCTAGTGGTCAGGATACCTGCTTGTCATAGAACAAGTCGCAGGTGGCCGGGGTTCGATTCCCCGATCGAGAGTATAAGGCATTTTTTTTCCTGGTAAAAATCAAAATTGATTAGCAGGTAGCAAAGACTAGCCAGCATAAACCCATTCATTATATCGTTTATTATATTGATATTAGTTGGTTTGTGTATTATGACGTATAGAAACCAGTTTTGCAATAAGGAAGAAGTGTAATCTTAATGTTACCCAAAACTGCAATTTCTGCTGCACCGATCTCAAAATATCGTTATTTTCGTCTATTTCACAGGCCGATTTAGTTTGTTAGTTGCAGCACTAAGAGAAAAGAGGTATTGCTGGCATTCCGCAAACTTGGTAGGCCACCAACCCCCCCATCATTCAACTCATGCTTCATGTGCCCTTCTAAATGTTACATTTCATATATTGAGATCAGAAAATAGTATTTCATTTGAAGAAATCAATCACGAATAATATCGGCCTGTGGCCTACTCTGCGGGCTGCATCTGTGACATTCTGAATATGCCATATCCACTCAGTGACGCTGCCCATTTCCCCAACTCCACATCCACAGTCTTCACATCTCTAAGGCCACGACTGACAAAGAAATCGTGATAAGAGGGCTCAGAGCACAAGCTGAAGGGTAGATTTGCGTCTGTAGCAGCTTCTTGAGCAATCCGCAACAACCAGGAGCCTATACCTTGTCTTCGGCTAGACGGCTCAACGTATAAATGCGTCAATTCTATGAATCGGATGTTAAATTATGACCATCACATTACCTCATATGGGGCACGGGGCTCTCTCACCAATAAACTCTTCAGTGTCAAAGTCCGGCTGTAGCTCCCGCGCGAAATCCATCACTGTCCGGTACACATCGGGGACGAATCCAACTGGAACCTTATGGCTTCCCCTTCCTCCATTTTCTTCCGTGTGCTGCTGATCCCTTCCCATGAAGCGTGAAACCTTTTTGGTGTAGAATAGATGAGCCACGGGTTGTTGCGAGGTGTCATTGACTACTTTCAAACAGGTCATTTGCGGGTTCATCAGGGAGCTTGAAATAGCGCTAGTATAGTGTGCTTTCTGGAGTGGGAAATTCGGCCAATCACTAATCAGAAACCGGTTGATGGATAGTTGGAGTTTTGAGGCTTGAAGAAACCCGCCGATAGTAGGGATATCATCTTTGGTGATAGGTACAACGGAGTGATTGGGAACAGACATGATTCAACCTGAGGACAACAATTTCCTTGCAATTTTGTAAGGGGGATGAAAGAGGTGAGGAGAACCAAAAATTCTATACATCCGTAAATCCAGGTGCTTTTATCTTCATCTAGACAGGCAACAGTATTTAAGGGGGTCACCACTAAGTGTGTTATGGAGGCTGCCTATCGATAGTTTTAACGCTGCCTAAGTATACAATCAGGCATCATTTTAATTTCTAGGCAGGGAATTGTTCAACATACTAAATGGTGCCAAACAAAAACACGAATTATTCTTGGCCATCATTCCGGAATTATATTTGGTGATCTTTCTAAAGATTGTATGCTTTGATGCGGTAGCCCGCTTGTGGCCTCAAGGGTTGTCAGATGGTAAGTGCGTGACCATTCCCGTCATCACGACCAACGTGATTCCTGCTGTTGTCACAGTCTTCTTATAGTTATATAAATTTTCCAATGAAATTTTCATTCTCTCATTCGGTTTTCTTTACCTACAAGCTTCATAAGAACTTTAACATTGACCTAGAGGGGAAACGCAATATTTCTTCCGAGCGCTGCTGCAACCCATGCCCCAAGCGTCTCCCTTACGATATTATTGCTTGACCAGTTTCTTGATGGATGGACTCTATTCGAAAAGTGCAGAAATAACGTATTGGTAGCTCGATCAATAACTAGCGACGTGCCTGTGTATCCCGTGTGACTGGCTGAGAGCGAATTAGCCATTGGACCGGTAGTATAGTAAGCAGAACTAGGGTCTCGCAGGCCACCCCATCGCGGGCCACCTACTAATTTCATTACCAATTACCTAACAAAGCCTTTTTTTTAGCTAATACTATTTATTTTACTATTTTTTTAATAATTTTTTATTAATTAGCTTATTGCTACTTTAATAAAGTTTTTAACATTTAATATTTTAATTTGCAGCACTTTTATATTGTTTGCTTTATTAGCATATATTTTTTATAACTTTAGCAGCTTTTTTATTTGCTATATATATGTTATTTAAATAAATTGCTAATTTAGCGTTAATTTAACTTTCGCTTTAACTTTTTTAACTTTTTTTTAAAGTTTAGCTTTAAAATAATTAACGCATGTTTATAACAACGCAATTTTTAAAGCTTAACTATTTAAAGCTTTGCTAACTTTTTTTATAAACAGCTTTTAATAAAAGTTATTAAAAAAAAAATATTTTATAACAAGTTTTATATTAGTTTGTTATAAATTCTAACTTTTTATAAACGTTTTAATTATTATATTTAATATAATATTTAAAAAATTAAATATTTTTAGTTATTTAACGTTTAAAAAATTAAATAGCGCTAACTTTATTATATTTTAGTTTTTAAAAATTATATAACGTATCTCCTACTTGGATTGGCCACCCAATTGGATTGGCCACCCCGAAATACATATAAAAAACGTCCGTGCGCTTTTAAATAAATCGACCAATTTTGATCGTACGGACTAATAATTAGTATTTTTGAAATCCTTATTAAAT
>MU377367.1:0-22771 GCA_022495195.1 Xylaria digitata
TTTTTATTTAAGTTTAATAATTATATTATTAGTTTTATAAAAATTGCTTTTTTAATTTATTTAAACGCTTTTTATTTTTTTGTTTTTTATTTAAATATTATGTTTTTTTTTATAAAGTTTATAAATAATGCTATATATTTTCTAAATTTTATAACTAAAAGTTGTATATAATTAATAAACTTTATAAATAATTTTATGTTTTTAATACTGTTTAATATAAGCTATTTTTTTATTATTTTAATTTTAAATTTTTAAATTTTTATTTTGCTAAAAGTTATTATAAATTTTGAAAAGTTTATTTTTTATATATAAAACTTGCTTTTATTTAAATAAACTTTTAATTTAGCATTTTATAATGCTTTAAATATTTTTTTTATATGTTTTTTATATTTTTTTAAAGTTTTTAAATAAATTAAAATGTTATTTAAGTAAACTATTATAATTTAATTTAAATAGTTTTGTAATACATTTGTAATTATATTTTAAAAACTTGTTAATATATTAATAAGCTTAAATAGTATTACTTAGTATTTATATAACTTATAAAATGTTTTAAATACTGTTTTTTATTTGTTTTATTTTGCTATTTGTATTTAATAATAAGCGTTTAATAAATTTAGCGCTATAAATTATTTTGCTTTATAAAATTATTTTTTTAAATTATTAATCCGTAGTAATAGTTTTGCAAATTTTTGCGTTATAAAGTTTTTATAATAATAATTAATTAACCCATAACACAAGCTAGTTTTGCACACAAGCAAGTTTCGCACTTTTTTTAGTATACCTTGTAAGCTAATTTTCTATGCAAAAGTACTTACACCACTTTTTAATAACTCTGCGAAAATAGGTTGTACAATAAAATAATTAATACTATTAGATTCGCAATAAAATAATAAATCTAATAATATTTTTTTTTATTTTCTAGCTATTTTATTTTGGCGTATAGCTTTAAAAAACAAATTTGCAAAGATTATTTTAGCGTAGTTTTTAATAACGCTTTAAATAAAATAGTTAGAAAATAAATAAAAATACTATTAGATTCGTTATTTTATTATAAATCTAATAGTACTAATTATTTTGTTGTACAACCTATTTTCGCAAAGTTATTAAAAAGTGGTGTAAGTATTTTTGCATAAAAAATTAGCTTATAAGGTACACCAAAAAAAGTGCGAAACTTGCTTGTGTTATAGGTTATTAGCTTTTATTTTGGTTTTTTATTTTTTTCTGTTTTTTTTAATATTTATAAAATTAAATATTTTGCTAATAATTATAACGGTTAAATAAATCTTTTTTCTAAATTTTTTTTTAAATATCGGTTTAATTTTTATAACTAATTTTAACTTAACGCATCCCACAAGCTAGTTTCGCACACAAGCAAGTTTCGCACTTTTCTTGGCGTACCCTATAGGCCACTTTATATGCAGGAGTACTTACTCCTCTTTATTATAACTTTACGAAAAAGGGTCGTACAATAAAATAATTAGTACTATTAGATTCACAATGAAATAACGAATCTAATAGTATTTTCTTTTATTTTTCATCTATTTTATATGGGCGTATAGCATCAAAAAACAAAATTGCAGGGATTATTTTAGCGTAGTTTTCAATAACGCTTTAAATAAAATAGCTAGAAAATAAAAGAAAATACTATTAGATTCGTTATTTCATTACAAATTTAATAGTACTAATTATTTTATTGTACAACCTTTTTTCGTAAAGTTATAATAAAAGGGAGTAAGTACCCCTGCATATAAATTAGCTTATAGGGTACGCCAAGCCAAAGTGCGAAACTTGCTTGTGTGCAAAACTAGCTTGTGGGATGCGTTATTTAATATATTAAAAAATGTTTTAAATATTATTTTTTTTTTAAAAAATATATAATAATTTTATTTATTATGCTTTAATAATTTTGTTTTTTTGTTTTGCTTTTTAAACAGGTTAACAAACTTTGCATACTTATTTAATATATTATTTTTTTGTTTTATTTTTAGTTTTCTAACTATTAAATATATTATTATGCTTTTTTTAAACTTGTTTAACGCTTTTTTTAGTTTATTAAAAGCTAAGTTTCTTTTTAATATATTTTATTAAAGCTGGCTAATGCTTTAATTTATTTTAAAATTGCTTTTTTTTAACTAAAATATTTTTAAAATCGTATTAAAACTATATGTATTAATAATATTAAGCATAAGCTTTTTTTTATAACTATAAACGTTAAAAAAAAATTCTGCAGTTTTTTATTTAATTATATTATTATTATAAACATTAAAACTTTTATTAACTATTATAAATAAATAAAAGTTGTTTTTAAGCTTTATTAATATTTTTGCTTTTTAAACAAATTATAAAAAAATAAAACTTTATAATACTTTTGTATTAAATAAAACTTTTATTTGTTTTTTTTAATAATTTATATTTATTAACACTTATATTTTTATATATATATTTACTGCATACAAAAACTTTTTAATTAATTAAATTAGTTATTAGTTTATATTAACTGCTTGTTATTATTTTTTGTTTTTTAAGCATTTTATTATTTGTTTTTGCTTTTATTTTTATTAATTTTGTTATTTTAAGCTAACATTTTAAATATTATGTTAAAAAATACTGCTGCTTATTGTTTTAAGTTTTTTTTTGTTTGCTAAAATAACTTCTTTTTTGTTTTAAAAATAAGTTGTTAAATACTGGCTTTAGCTTTAGCTTTTTATTTAACTTTATAAATTTTTAATTTTTTTGTTATACACATTTAACATTAGTTATAAATACATAATTTTAATTCTTTTTATAACTAATATATTTCTAAGTTTACTTTAAATTTTTTTTAAAAATAGCATATTTATTTAAGTTTTAATGTTTAAATAACAAATGTTTAACTTTATTAGTTTTATATAGCTTTTTTATTAAGTTTTTGTTAATTTGTTATAAAAACTATTAATTCTGCACTTTATTTGCTATATAAATATAATATTAATATATTATATAGCATGCTTAAAAAATCTTATTATATATTTTATATTTTAATACCAGTTAATTTTTGTTTAACATTATTATTTTATTGTATTAATAACTTGTTACTATAAATTGTACAATTGTTTTTAAATTATTAATAATATTAGTTTTTGCTTTTACTAATAATTTAAATTTTTTTATTTTTTAAATTTTTGCTAATTTAAGCTATTATATGCTTGTTAATTCTTTTTATAATACTTTATAAGTAGTTTTAAAATTTTGCTTTTATTTTATTTAATTGTTTTTAATAGTTTGGTATTATATATATTTTTTTTTAAATTGATTTTGCTACTGCATTTTCAAGCTATTTTAAGTTGTTTTAATAATTATATTACTTATATTTGCAATTTTCTTTTACTAAGCATTATTTTTTTTTTAGCTAATTGGTATTTATAAAATTGTTATTAATACTTATAGTTTTATAAATAAAAGTTATTATTTTATGCTTTTTTTTTTTTTATAATTTATTTATTTATATAAATCTTATAATTATTAGCATTTTTTTAGCAAAAACATTTTATATTTTATATATATATTAATTTTTTTATATATAAGTATATTTTACATTTTTAATATAGTTTTAAATATATGTTGCATTTTTTAATATATTTTGTTTATTGCTATTACTTAATAATTTATTCCGTTTAAATTTTTATTATAAAAACTTTTGCTGTTTTAAAATTTTTTTTATTTTGTAATTATTTAAGCTTTTTATACTTTTTTGCATAACGCTTTTTTTAATTATAATTAAAACATTTAACTTAGTTTTTTTTTTTTTTTTAAAAGCTTTATAATATTTATAGCTTTAAGTTTTATTAGTTTTAAATATGTTTTTGTTGCTATAGTTTATGTTTTTCAAATTTGTTTTATATTAATTATAAAATTTGATTTTCGTTTTTTTTTTTTTATTATTTTTTAAACAATTAATTATTAATTTTAATTACTTTAGCTATATACTTTTTAAAGTTTTTTAGTTAATCGTTTTTATAAAATTTGTTTTAAACTAAATTTTTTAATTTTTTATACAAGATCGCTATTAATATATTATTATTATTTTATAAAGTTTATAATATTAGTTTATAAAACTTTGCTACATATTTGTACACTAATTTAGTTTGTTTAATTTTTAGTAATTGCTGTTTTGCTTATTACTTTTTTTTTAAGTTGTTATATATATTTATTAAAGCTTTAACAAATTTATTTATATTTTTAAATACATTTTTTATTTTAACGCTTTAGTTATTTTTTTTTGTTTTTATATATTTTTTTATTTGTGGTTTAAACTATTTTAGCGCACTTTTTATTAGAAATTTTATTATACAAAAAACTTTTTTTTTTTAAAAAATCTTTTTTATAATGTTTAATATAAGCTTTAACCTAAGTTAAAAATCTTTTAAAGTGTTTTTAAGATTTTTTAAACTTGTTTAGTTTATTTAACTTATATTATTTGATTTTAAATATATTATTAAATTAATTTTTAAATTGTTAGTTCGCACGTTATATATTAGTTACTTGTTTATTAAAATGCTAATTTATCGATTTAAATTAGTTAATTCTTGTTTATAACTAATTTAATGCAAAAGTTACTACTTTTAAAATTAGTTTTATAAGTTCTGCTATTTCGCTTTGCATTTACATAATGCTATATAGCACTAAATAAGTTAACTGTTTAAAATATAACAATTTAAAGTCCTATTTTTATAGTTTATAAGCTTTTTATACAGATAAGCTTATTTATAAGCTAGGATATATTATAGGGTTTATATAATTAAAAGTAACACTTAGTAAAAAGTAGCACAAAAAGTACTGCATAAATGTAATAAAATATTGTTAAAAAATAATTCTATTATAATAAATTTTAAAAACTAAATTATAAGCTTAAATTAAATAATAAAATAAAATAAAATTATTGTTAAGTATAAAAAAAACTTTTTATGTTTTTATAATATTTTTTTTTTATACATTTTTTAAATACTTTTAAATAAAAACTTATTTTAAGTATTTATTACGTAATCTTTTGCGCCCATAATTAGCTGTAGCTTGTCTCTTGGTCCAGCCCTTTATCTAGTTTATAACCGCGCTAGATTTTCTTTTTAGGCCGTTTTCCTATTAGTTTATAACACAACATTGCTTAACTTTAAAAATTAATAACTTAGTTTATAATAACTTATTTTTTATTTTTAAGTTTAGCTTATTAAAAGCGTTTACATTTTTTAAAGCTTATAATAACTATTTTAATAATTATTTTGCTTATTAAAAACCTTGTTTTATTAAAATTATAAATATTTTTAATTTATATATTATATTTGTTAATTATACGTTTTATAAAGCTAAACTATTTATAATAACTTGCAAAATTTTTATTAAAAACTTGCTAATAATTAATTTAATAATTATAATACATTTAAAAGTTAAGTTGTTATTATATAAAGTTTAAAACATAGTTAACGCTAACTTTTAACGCGTTATGTTTGTATTAAAAAATATTAGCTATTTTTTAAATATAATAAAACTAAAGCAAAAACGCTTATGCATTTAGCTTAAAAATACGTTTAACAATAATTTTTTTTTTAAACATTATTAAATTTTGTTTTATAACGTTTATAACGTAGTAAAACGCGTTGCTATTAATTTTTTGCTTTAATATATAGTTAAAAACGTTATAAATATAAGCAAGCTTATAAAAAAAAAGTTTAAAATCGCGTTTTTTAGCTTAAATTGCTAGCTGCAAATCAGCTTTTTTAAATTTTTAAACTATTATATTATTATAAAATAATATATAAATAAAATAAAAAAATAAAAAGTTGGTAAAAAGTGCGTTATTAATTTATAGTGTGTTATTAACTTATAAGTAACATTATAGTTTATAATTAAATATAAAGTTGTTTAATAGCAGTATTTATTATATTATTGTTTTAAATTATATAATTTAATAACATTTTTTAAAATAGCATAATATTAGTTTTTTAAAACAAAACGTTATAAAAAAAATAATAACTTTATAATATTTATTATAATAAAAAAAAAATAAAAACAAATATAAAAATATATATTTTAATAAATAAAATAATTTTAAAATATAATTAGCTATTTTAAAAGCAGCAAATAAAATAAATAAAGCTAAATATATTAAATTTTTAAGCTAATAAAAAAGCAAAAAAAAGTTATGCTTATATAAAGTTATATTTATATATTAATTTTTTATGCCTATGTATTAATTGCTTTTTTTATTATTAAAATTATTTTACTTAAAATTAAATATTTTAATATTGTTTTTTTTTAATTTTATATATAACGTGGTTTATAAGCAAGTTGCCCGGTTTTTTAACACCTACCTTATAAAAAAATTTTTATATAAAATTTGTTTGTGCATAAAAATAACAATAAAACTATAACTTTATTAATATAAATTTAATTAAAAAAAAAAATAAGTTACTACTTTTTTTAAAATATTATTTAACTTTTATAGTTAAACATAAAATTACGTTAAAATATAACGTAATTTTTATTTTTTAAATATTAAAAAATAAAAGTAAAATAATATAAAAAAATAAAGTAGTAATTTATATTTTTTTTTTAATTAAATTTATAATAAAAAAAGTTTAAAGCTTATTAAAGTTATATTAGTAAAGTTATAGCTTTATTAGCAAAAGTACTTTTTATATACAAAATGTATAAAAAAAATACTGCTAAGCTAAGTAAGCAACTCGTATATAAACCACGTTATTGCTTTATATAAATACTAATTTTCTTTTAAACGTTTAATTTTGTAAGTTTTTTATATTAAATAAGTTATTGTTATTATTATTAGTTTTATTGCTATTACTGTTATTTAAATTGTTAAGTTTTTTTTAGCTTTATGTTTTAATAGTTGTAGTATTTTTATTATTATTTAATTAATTAGGTTTTAATAAAAGTTATATAATGTTTGTTGTATTAAAAGTTGTTACTTAAGTATTATAAAATGCAGCTATAAAATCTGCTATTACATTTTTTATATTTTTGCTGTTATTGTTTTATTTGTTTATTTTTTTATTTATGCCTTTTATTTTTTCTTTTAAAAAGCATATATTTTAAATAAACTTTTATAGTTTATTGTTTAATTACTTAATTATTTTAATGTTTATATTAAGCTTTATTAGCTGTAAAGTAAAAATTAATGTTAATAATTTAATGCTTAAAATTTTTAACTTGTTTTTTTTAAACAAGTTTAAAAGTAACTTTTTACGTTTATAGTTTTAACTATTGTTAAACAAATTTATTATGTTATTAAATAAATACTTTAAAAAAATAAGCAGTTTTTTAAAAAATAGTTTAGTTATTATAATACAAAATAATAAGTAAAGTAAAATAAATTATAAACAATAAAAATGTAAAATATATGTTTTAACGCTTATTAAAACTTTAATTTTAATTAATTTTAAAATATAAAAGTATATTGCTAAGCTTACTTTTTAGCTTATTAAAACTTTAGCTTATTTTGCAAGTTTTTACAAAGTGTGCTAAGTATAAAAAATCTTTAAAATACTTGCTTTAAACAGTTTAGTACAAAATATAACAATTAAGCTAATATATATATATATATAACGCAACAATTTGCAACGCAAATCTTTTAATTTTAAAAATTAAAAAAATAATAGTTTGGTTTAATTTAGTATAGTTTTATAATAAAGCTGCTAAAAGTATTAGTTTAACTAAAGTTGTTAATGTATAAAATTTTTATAAATAAAACATATAATGTATTAAAAAGAAAAAAGTATAGAAACAACAATATTAGTAAAGCTAATATTGTTGTAAGTGCTTTACTTTATTTACGGCTGCTTACAGCTATAACAATTTTGCTAGGTGCCACCTTTAACAACCCTTTTTAGCAAAGCGTAACAAATAATTAAAAACATTATTATATTATATATAAAGCTACGCTATATTAATTTTTATAATTATTAGCTGCGTTAAAAAGTTTTTAATAAAACTTTTAAAGTTAAATATATTTTTATAAACAATATAATTGTTAATAGCTTAACTATAACCTTTTTTTAAAAAAAACAAAACATTTTTTTAAAGTAGTTTAATACTATAAATATTAAAAACATTTAAAAATAACAAAAAGTATAAAAAATACTTAAAAAAAAGTAAAATATATTAAAAGATTTATTAATAAAAAAAAAGGTTAACACATAAATAACTAAATAATTAAAAAAAGTATTTTAGTTTTATAAAATTATAAAAAGTTATTACTATAAACTTTTAGCTATAAAAATTATTTTTTAAAAATTTTTCTTTAAAAAAAGTATGTTAAATATAAAAAATATAAGCTTATTTAATAACAAACTTATGTTAAAATAACAAAAGCTTTTATATAATTCTGCTTATAAACGTAGTTACTACTATATAAAACTTATATAAACATATTAATTAATATAACATATTTAACTTAATTATATACCATTGTTTATATTTAACAAATAATACATTTTAATTAATGGTTTAGTTAATAGTGCACTTAAATTATAACACTATGTAATTTAATTTTTTGGCCTTTATTAAAATGCGCTGTTTTAATTAACTATTTGTTTAATAAATGTAGGGCGCTCCGTTATAATTAAGTTTTTTTGTTGCTTTTAACTAATTTTCTATTAAAATTATATAATAAAAATAACGTATAATACAAGCTACCGGAACACATAAGCTATTAAAACACTTTTTTACACTTTTGTACATATAAATTAAATAATTTAATTATAACATATTAAATTAATTAAATTTAATCGGATATATTATTGCTAAATGTTTTTATAGCATTTTAATAAGTTTGCATATTATGCTTAAGCTTGCTGCATATTTTATATTTTTATATGCGCGTTATACTAGTTTTTATATAACAACTATTTATATATATTTTATTTAAAATTTGCGCTTTAATAGCTTATTTAGTTTTAAAATTTTGTTTTTGTTATATAATAAATAACTTTTTATTTTAAATACGTTTATTTTTTATACGGCAGCGTTAACTAAGTTTATAGTTTGCTATTTAAAGTGCTACGTTTTTTTTTTTAATAATTAAATTTTGTATACAAATAATATTATACTTTTTATAATTTAGTTAATAGCTTTTAAAATAGTTTTTAGCAAGCTATTTTAATGCTATACAACTTTTTTTTTAATATAGTTAGCTTAAAATTATATATTTTTAATATTGTATAAAGTTTATAATTTTTAAAAAAATAAATGTTTTTTAGCTAATAATAATAATTTAAGCAGTATTTTAATTAATAATTTTGTTTTAAGCTATAAAATTATATAATTTAAATTATATAAAACTAATTTAGTGCTTTAAAAACTTTTTTAAATGTTTAATTTAGTTATAAATGCTTTATACGCTTAATAAAACGTTGCAAAAAAAATTTTTTTTTTAATATGCGTAATATATAATTATATTAATTTGTTAATTTTTTTTATATATATACGTTTTAATAAGCTAAAACAATTAATATTAAAAAGCTAAAAATAATATAACAAATAAAAAAATATATAAAAAATAATAATATTATAGTTTTTAGCATATAATTTAAATTTAATAAAATAATAGCTTTTATAACTATTAAAGATTAGTAAGCAGTAAATATTTTTTGTATAACGCGTAATATGTTTATTAAAATATTAAATCTAATTAAAACTTTATTTATTTATTGTTTAGCTGTTTTTAATTGTTATAATAATTTAATTAAACAATAATTTGCTATTTTTATATTATAATAAAAAAATTTTTTTTTTTGCTAAAATAATATATAGCAAAACTATATAATTATACAATTTAATATTTTAAATAATAAACAATTATTTTTAATTGCTTTAATATATAACTTTTAATTATTTGCGCTAGTTAAAAGTTGTAATAATTATTTTAAACAATATTTTGTTTATTATAAAACTAGTTTTATTAAAGTTATAAATATTTTGTTTAATAATTTTAAATTTTGTTATTATAAGTTATATAAGCTTAAACTATTTTTAATATATATTAAAATTTTTGTAAAAAACTTGCTAATAATTAATTTTTTAATTAAAACGTATACAAAAAATAAGTTATTATTATACAAAATTTAAAGCTTAGTTAATGTTAACTGCAGTTGCGTTATATATATACAAAAAAAAATTAGTTATATTTTTAATATTATTTAATTAAAGCAAAAACAATTATAAAACTAAATTTATTATATATTATATAATAGTTTGCTTTTTAAGTTTTATTAATTTTTGTTTAACGCTTAATATAATTGCTTTTGTTAAACAACTTTGCTATTGCATATAAAATGTTATATAAAAAATATTATATATAGTTATAACACGCTAAATAAATAATTTTAGGTTGCATTATATAGCTTATAATATAAGCTTTACATTTTTTTTTTTATATAATAGCAGCATTATTAGTTGTTAAATAATTAATGTTTTAAAAATATATATATAAAAATTAAAAAAGTGTTTTAATAGTTTGTATGTTCCGGTAGTTTGTGTTATATATTATGTAGTTTTTAAATAAACTAACAAAATAATAGCTTAGTTTATATACGCAATTTATTGTTTATATAGCAGTGTGTTTTTGCTTAACAGCTTTGCATTTATTTTGTAAAATGCTTTGCTAATTAACCTAAAAAAGCTTTATGCTGCAAGCGCGCATATAATTGAAAATGTAGTTTTAAACGCAATTTCGAAATGTTAACCAATAAAACTTTTTATTACTTTTGTTTTAAACCTTATACTTAAACCTGTAGTTCTTCTTATTGTTAAATAGTTTTTATAAATATAATATAGCTATAAACTTTCTGTTTTTTTAAGCGTTAATTTAGCGTCGAAATACTAGGGTTTGTTTTATATGCTTTTTATGTTATAGTTTATTGCAATACCTAAGCTGCAAATGCTTATAATTTAAAGAAAAGCATTTTAAGTGCTTAATAAAGTAGAAGAATTTCTGCTGTTAAACTTAAGGTTTTTTATAGCGTGTAGCGATTTCGTGTAATAGCTTGTTATAATTGTCGCTTTTATTACCCTTATTTCTAGTTTTAATATCTTTTATTATTGCTTGGTTTCTAGGATAAAGTAACGAATAATAGTACTAACAAGATAAATATAGCTAGATTAAGGTATTAAAAGGTTTGAAATCGGTAATGTAAAGAAGACCTTGCGCCGCCTCTGCGGCCCGTTTGTCTTAAGTCTGCCTGACGGCCGCCTAATATCTATGCCAGGTTTCTTATTGGCGATACACTTTGCCAACAGCACGGTATTAACAAACACACACCATTTGCTATGAAGGCACTGGACCACTGTTTACACTTCCCCACTCACGTTCCTTTTGCCTACTGTAACGTGGTTTACCATTTAGCTGCGCATATCACTTAGCTGCGCACTTTTTTTTAGCAGTATTTTTTTTATATAAATCATATAGAAAAGTACTTTAGTTCACTTTTTAATAACTTTACTAAAAAAAATTTTAAAAATATTAAACTGTTTTAAGTTTAATAATAATATAATAAAAAACTTAAAAATATTGTTATTTATATTTAAATTAAATAATATATTAATTATGCTAAATTTTAATGTAATTTTTAATTTAAATATATAAAAAAAAAATTTTAAGTTTTTTATTATATTATTATTAACATGTTATATAAGTAAATAGTTTATATAAGTTAAACAGTTTAGTTTTTACACTTTTATATATATAACTTAAATAATTTAACTATAATATAAAAAATTAATTAAAACTAACGTACTAAATAAACAAATAGCTTACGTTTTTACACTTTTATATATAAAACTATAATAACTTAACTAAAACAAAAAAAATTAATTTAAATTAATTAAAATTGTTTTTGCTAAATGTTTTTACTTTATTTTAATATGTATAAATATTATATTTTAGTTTGCTACATGTTTTATAACGCTATATTTATATAACATTTTTTTTTATATAACAACTATTTAACTGTATATTTTAATTTATTTGTTTTTTAATAGCTTTTTTAATTTTTTAATTTTGTTTTTTTTTGTATAATAAATAACTTTTTAGCTTAAATATATTTGTTTTTTATATAGCAACTTTACTTTATAATAATATAATTTAATGTTTTAATATTAATATATTTTTTGTAATTAAATTAATTATATTTAAAATAGCTGTTAAAAAACTGTTTTAATATTATATAATATTTTTAATTTTTAAATTAAAAGTTTATTAAACAATTTAAAAAATGTTTTAGTTAAAAATTTTAGCAAAAGTTATAAAATTATATATATTAAGTTATATAAAACAAAGCTAGTTTTTTTAAAGCTTGCTTAAATATTTTTTTTTTTGTTATTAAAGCTTTATATGTTTTATAAAATAATATATAATTAAGCTAAAATTAATATAATAAATAAAAAAGCATATAAAATATAATAATGTTATATTTTTTAATGTATAATTTAAATTTAATAAAATAATAACTTTTATAACTATGAAAAATTAAAAAGCAATAACGTAATTAATAATCAAGTGCTATAAATAAGCAAGCGCTATATTAAATTAAACCGGTATATATTATTATTGCAATAATTTAATTATAACGCTTAAAATTAATTTTATAAGTATGTGCTTTATAACTAGTATTACTATATTGTTTATAGCGCTATTATTTTGTTTAAGCACCTTTAATAGCAATATAATTTTTATTTGTTCTTTTTTGTATTAGCTTTTGCACTTTTTTTTAAGCTGTAAAATTTTAACTTTTTTGTAAAGTAAATAACTTTTTTTGGCGGATACATATTTTTTTTTAGCTTTATAACGCTTATTTAAAATATAATTAGCTTTATAAAAGTTTTAAACTTTTGCTTAAAATAATGCGGCCTAATACATTAATTTTTTAGCTTTTTTTATAAGCTAGTTAATTAAATAATAAATTAAAAACAGTAAGCTATTTTAATAATAAAAAATTTAATTTTTAATATATTTAGTTTATAATATTGTTTTAATTAAATTGTTAAATATTTTTAAAACTTATAGCATAAATAGTTTAAAAACTAATTTAAAAAGTGTTAAAGTTTATAATTTAACATTTAATTTTAAAAGTATGAAATTTGGATTTAAAAGCATAAAGCTAGTTTTTTAAAAGCTGCTTTAAATATTTTTAAAAATAAAAACTTTTAAAAAAGCAGCATAAAAAGCAAAAAAAAAGTTAGCTTTAATAATATAAATAATATGCTTACGCATTATATTTTCGATTTGCTAACTATACGTTTGTTTTAATAAATTAAAACAACTAATATTAAAAAGCTAAAAAAAATAAAATAAATAAAAAAGCATATATAAAGTAATAATTTTATTATTTTTGTAATAAAGCTTAAATTTAGTTAAATAATAGCTTTTGTAGCTGTTAAAAATAAAAAAATAATAAACTTTAATTAAACAGCTTTTAATATGTTTATTAAAATGCTAAATCTATTTAAAACTTTGTTTATTTATTGTTTAGCTATTGTTATTAATAATAATATGCTAATTTTTTAATAATTAGCTGTTTTTGTATTAAAAAAACAAATAATATTTATTAGCAACAATAATAAACAGCAAAACTGTTTACTTTTAAAAATTAACGCTTTAAATTATTATAACTTATTTTTAATTATTTTGCTAAACTATTTTAAGCTTTTTATGCTTTTTAACGCTTGTAACTATTATTGCTGTTAAAATAACGCTTATTATAAAGCCTGTTTTATTAAAGTTATAAATATTTGCTTTATTAATACTATATTTAACGATTATATTTTGTATAAGCTAAAACTACGCGTTTAACATGCTTAAATTTTTGTATTAAATTTTTTAGTAATTATATTTGCAATTAAAACGCGTTTAAAGCTTTAGTTATTGTTTTATAAAGTTAAAAGCTTATTGTTTGCTAACAAATAGCGCGTTATAATTACAAAATAATTAATTAGCTATATTTTTCATATTACTTAATTTAAAAAAAAATAAACGTGCATTTAGGTTTAATATATATTAAACTATTATATATTTTTTTAAATTTGTAAATTTATGCGAATTTAACATAATATTGCATTATAAAAGCCAACTACGTTGCTGCTAACAAAAAGTACTTAGTAAAATCTACTAAGGGTAGTAAGGTAACTTAGTCTATAAAAATGTGATATAGATTGGAAAAGGTAAACTGGAACTGGTGTTCCAGTTTACAAAGACTAGTTTATTTACAAAGTAGGTCTTTAATATGTAAAAACCCCCCGTTTGTTTGTATTAAGTGCCGGCGGCACAAAAAAAGGTATGTTAACCTTAACATAAGGCCAACTAATCTGTACATAATATACTAAGTAAGTTTAATCAATTTTTTTTAAACTAAACTTTATAAGGTTGTTTTTGTTGTTTTTTTTTTAAAACCTTTTTTATAAAAGGTTTTTTTATAAAAGGCTATAGCTTTTTATTTTGTTTAATTTAATATTTTTTTTATTAATTCTTTTAAATTGCATAATTGTTATTCCGATTGTTACTAGTTATTTTTGTGCTTATATTTTTTTTATTTAATTAAATAGTTAAAGCTAGTTTTAAACTAATTTAATTGGTGCTTAAAAATAACTTTAATTTCAAAAAATTTACTTGCTTTTTTAAAATTTTTTTAATTATTTATTATTAGTTTTAGTAAAAAAACGGTTTTATAAAACAGGTCTTTATATTTGTGACTTGTTAATAAATATATTATAAATATAACAAAATAAATATTAAAAGTTTTAAGTAAGTTTAATTTGTATGCTAATCGATTAACGCGTTTTATTATTTTTTATAGTTTTGCTTTTTGCTGTAAATATTTTTTTAAAAGTTTTTTAAAAAAATAATATTTAATGTATAGTTTAAAGTACACTTTGTTATTAATTTAAAACTTTATTAACTTATGCTTTTTATTATAATATTTTTTAGCTTTTATAGCAACAAAGTTTATAGCTAATTTGGCGTTTTTATATAAATGATTTTGCAAGTATTTAATATTGTTTAAAAAGTTGGAATTAAAGTTTGTGTTTAAGTTTGCGTCTGGTTTTGCTTTAGTGAAAATATTATTTAAACTTAAAAGTTAAAAACTTAATAAAGTTAAAGTATACATTATTAAAATTTTATTGTAATGCTGGGATTAAATTTATTTAATTTTTTTTTAAGTTTAAAAATATATAATGTTTAATTGCAATTTTAACTGTTTAATTTTTGTGTTTAAATAGTTTGTTGTTTTATAAATAATATAAAATAGTTATAAACAATTTAGCTTTAAAAGCTTTTTATATTTTTTTTTAAAATATAAACGTAAATTTGTAATTTTGGTTTAAAATAATATTATTAAGCACGCTTTAGTTATAAAGCAAAAGTTGTTAAATAAAAACAGCAGCTTAATTTTTTGCAGCATAAATAGCATAGCTAAAAATAAGCATTATGTATTTTAATATAGTGTATATTATTGTTATAAAAGTATTATATTTGTTAAATTTATTTAATTGTTAAAAAATAGATTTAGCAGTAATAATAAAAAAACTTATAACAAAGTTTATAGCTATAGTTTTTATAAGCTTTATATTTTTTAAACAAATTGGCTAATAATTTTTGTGCAGCTTTTTTTAACTAATAATGTTTACTTTATAATTATTATAGTAGTTAATATGAATGTTTACTTTTTTTATTTTAAACTTAATGTAGTATAGTTTTAATTTTTTTATTATATGCTTTTTGCTAAAATAATGCTTATTATTATGCGCAATATTTAAAAATTTTATAATTTGTTTTTTAAGTATATATAAACAATATTTGCTTTTGCAGTTAACGTTATAAAACAGTTTGTTTTAAATTGCAAATAGGTAGCTAGGCCGAAAAAAATTTATAACGCTTTTGTTATTTTTTTTACAAATAGCTTAAAAAATCTTTTAGTATTTAAAGTTTTTTTTGTAATTAGCTACAATTGCAGCTTTGTTAGTTTTGTTTATAACAGCTTTTAATATAGCAAGCTATATATAATCTAATACAAATTTTTTGTTTAAGCGTTAAACCTTGCTATTTAAACTTATTACGTTTATAATATTTCTAAAGCAACTTAATGTATTTAAAACAAAGTTAACATATTTTAACAAATAGTATACTTGTAAACTGTATTAAAAAAAATAAATAAACGCGTTAACAAAACGTTTATTAGCTCGATTTGTTAAAGCAGTATTAAAGCTAGTTTAATTAAAAATACCTTTAGTAAAAAAATAATTAGTAAAAATAATTACTGGGTTTTTAAAAGCTTTAATAGTAGTTTTTAGCTTTTTAGCAGCTTAAACAATACAAGCTATTTTTAATTTAAAAAGTTCGTATTTTAATTTTAGCTTAAATAAGTACCGACTTAAATATATAACAAAAAGCACTTGTGTTTTAAGTATAATAGCTTTTAGTTTTTAAATATATTTTTTTTTTATATAAAATAATATAATATTAAAGCTTTTTTTTAACAAGCTATTAACTTATATATATAGCTGTTTAGCTGGGTTATAATAATAAAAAGTAATATTTAAACATATAAAGTTTTATATTGTTTAAAACAATAGTAATTCTGTTTTAATAAGTTTAAGTACTGTTAATTTATAATAAGCTTAATGCTTACTAAAATTTTTGTTAACTACGTAACTGGTTTTACGCTTTTTTTTTAGCAGTGCTATTTTTTTTTTTGCAACAGCTTTGCTAATTAAGCATAATAAAGAAGCAATAAACATAAAAAGCTTATATATTTTAAATAGGTTTTTAAAGCTTTAAGTTAATTAAGAAATTAAAAATTATATATAGTTTTAAGTTGTTTTATTATAGTTAACATATTAAAAGCGTTTATTTAAAAGTTTAAAAGTTTAATAAATAAATATATAAAAAAAAACTTTTTTGCTAACAAAAAATTTTTTTTATTTTAAAACAACTTAAAAATTGTTTAAAAATAAGCTAAATAATTTGTTTTAAAGTTTAAAAAAATAATTATATTATTAATAAAGGCTTTGCAATAATGTTTATAATCAAACAGTAAGCAGTTTATAAAACGTTAAACATACGCTAAAAAATTGCAAAAGTTTATTAATGCTACTTTAAACTTTTTAAAATTTTGCAGGCTTATAATAATAAACTAATTTTAATAGTTTAAATAAACATTTAACTAATAAAAAAACGTAGTAGCATTTATTATAGTTAAGTATTGCTTGCTTTTAATAAATAAAATAACTTTAAACTAAAAAAGTAATAAATAATTATTAAGTACTGCTATTTTATTTAAAGTATATAAATTAACAACAGGTTTTAAATATAGCTGTTTTTTTTTTGTATTTATATAACAAAAATAAAGTAAGCAAAAAGCAATAGTTTATACACTTATTTTATACAACTTTATTTATATAACTTGCTAAAAACTTTGTTAAAAGCTTTTTTGTTACGTATGTTAAATAAGTAAAGCTAAGCATTTAGCTTAGTTTGCTGCTAATTATTTATTAGTAAAATTTTTATTATTTTATTTTTAAGTATATTAATAATGTTTTAGTTTTTTTATATTTTAAATATATTTTTAAACAGTTTTAAAATTTTGTTAGCTGTAATGTTTTCGCTTATATAAATCGACTAGTTATTAAAGGTTTTAACTTTGTTTATTTTAGCAGATTTTTTAATGCTAAAAGTAAATACAATTTTATAAATGCGTAGTTTAAACTTATTAAGGGTTATTATTTTTTTTACGTTTTTATTTGCTGCAAACTTTATTATATTATATACAAAATTGCTAAGTGTTATTTTAACAGCAAAGTTTGTAAACGTATTATTTTGTTTAAATATTTATATAAAGTTGGCTAAGTTTTTAACATTTGTTAGGTTTATATATACTGTTTTATTAAAGTTGTAAATATATGCTTTTATAGTAACAGCTTTTAACGTAAAAATTATTATAACTGCTTAATTAATGTTAACTGCGCTAAAAAAGTTAAAATTATTAGCAAATGCTACGCTTATATTTATATTTATTAATTTTGTTACTATATTAAAAGTGTTAGCTGCATAAGCTAATTATAATTTTGTTGTTATAAGTATAATAAAAAAAAATTCTTTTTAAAATTTTTTAATTTTTTTGTTTATATATGTTTGCTTTTAAATAATATTTACGCAAATGCTTTTAGGCACTGTTTTAAATTCTTTTAAAAAATTAGATATAATAACATTTTATAGCGTAATAAACTAAACTAAAAACGCTACTACATTTTTATACAATAGTTTAAATGTAAAATCCTTATTTAAAAGCAAAGGTTTATAAGTAGTTAGAACTTAAATTGTAGTTCTAAAAAGTAGGGTTACTTTTTTTAAAAGTGTAACTTTGTATACATAAAAATAAGCATGCGGGTATATTTGGAATAAAACTTTATAATTGTTTGCATTAGCAAATATAATTTTGCTTTTTTTATAGTTAATTACTGCTTTTTAGGGCTTTAAAACGATATGTCTAATAGTATAACAAGCTTAATATTTTTTTTAATTATTTACGCTTTTTTTTTGAATTCTATTAGCACTAAGAATTTGTATGCATTATATTTTAACATATAAAATTTAAAAGTAGCTTATTTTATTAGCTAAAAGCAGCTTTTACTAATTTTATAAATTCTGCTTTTTTAATGTATAATAATATGTTTAAATTGTTAAAAGATTTTATTTGTTATAATGTTATAGTTTGCTTTTATATTAAAGCAGATAATAATATTGTTTTTGCTAAATATGTTTTAAATAATAGTTTTTAAGTATAAATATAATTTGTTTTTAAACCTAATTTTTTTAATGTTGTATAATTTCTGCAGTGCTTTTTTAAGTTAAAATATAACTAGCTTGTCTTTTTTGTTTAACCTAGTTTTTTTTATAAAAAAAACCTTTAGTGCTATAAACGTTGCATTTAAATTATTTAATTAATAAAACAGGTTATTATGTTTTGCGTATAACTTTAAATAGTAAAACAATTAGTTGCGCAATAAAAATAAAGTATAATAGCGCTTATAAGTGCAATTATTAAAATTAAATAAAAAAAGATTTATAATTTGTTTAAGTGCTTACTTATTATATTTATAAGTGTGCCAATCTTTTTTGTAAGTCGAATTAAATGTTTTGTTATAATACTTATATATATTGCTATAGTTAATAATAATGTACGCGTTATTTTTAAAATTTAATAAGTTTAAACTAAAAGTAGCTAACAAAAAGTTAAAATTTAACTTTTAAGCAAGATTTATAGTTTCTTTTTTTTTTTTGTTTTTTTTAAACTTTTTTTTACGCTATTTTTTTTTTTTTTTTTTTTTGTTTTTTTTTTTTTTTTAGCGTTGCTTTTGCTTTTTTTATCCAACTTATCGAATTTATCTTTCTTGTATACATAAGGAAATTCGTTTTGCGCAGCTGCTATAAAAATGGAGTTTTTTTTAGTTATAATAGTTATATATTTTAAAAGTTTTTATATACTTTTAAAAGCTAATAAAAAGCTTTTGATTTTTAGATTTATATTAAACTAAATAGTTGTTATAACTTTGTACTAATTGGTATTTTTTTTATTAAGCGTTTTTATTGCTTTTGTTTAATATAACTTTTTTTAAATATATATAACTATAGCTATATTTTTTTTAGCTATGTTTTAAAGTGTGAAACAAGTAGTGTTAAACTTTTTGGTTATAAATGTAGGCTGTATTATAAAGCGTTTTTTAAAAAAGTTATATATACTATTTAATTTTGTAGTACATAAGTTAATACGTTGCTAACTAATTAGTTTATTGTTTTATTATAATATTTCCGATTTATTAAATAACGTATTAAATATGCTTAAAATCTGGTTAGTATTTAATTTAGCTGTATTTGGATTTTTTTAAAAAGATTTAAAATGTTTAATAAAGCATATAATATTAATAAAAATAAGTTTGCTTTTATTATTAATTATACTAGTGTTATTAAAGTCTTTTTAATTAAAATTAAAAAACTTAATATTTAATTTTTTTAATTTATTATTATTGCTTGTTATTAAAAACGTTAAACTAGGCGTATAATTATAACAGTTTTGTTAATTTAGCTAATTTTTTTAAAAAAGATTTTGTAATAAACTTTATAAAAAACTAAACTAAAAGTTATTATTATTTAATAAATTGTTGTTAAGGTTAAAATTATTATGCGTATTATTTTAAATAAGTGCTATTATTACTTGTTTAAAAGTTTGTTTTAACTATTAGTATAACGTTAGTTTTTATAAAAAACTATTTAAATTAAGGCTTATTTATATTATTTTATTTAGTACGCTAATAGCAAATTTTACGCTTTATAACACAGGTTATGCTTAATTTATTGCTGCTAAAAGTTAAAAATAAATATAATTTTTAGCGTACAAAATATTACTAAAAAAATTTAAGTATAATAATTAATTTTGTTAATTTAGCTTAATTAAAAATTTTAATATTAGCATAATAAAAACTAAAAATGTTAAAAGCGCAACTTTTTAATAATAATTGTTAGCAAAACGCAAAAGTGTTGCCAAAAATATATAAGCTTTTACTAGTTTTATAAACATTGGTTATAAAAATATTAGTTAAACAATTTTTGCTAAACTAGCTTTAATTTTTTTAAACTTTTTTTTAAGCTTTGTGTGCGTTGCTGTTGTTAACAATAAAAACTTATAAATAAAGCTTGGGTAAACAGAGCTTTGTTTAATAACTTTTAATTTGTTTAACAGCTGCTATATTATTGCTTACTGTTAATTAACATTTGTAGCTATATTGTTTACGCTTAAAGTTAAGTTTGTTGTTTTTTAACATTTTTTGCTTATATATATTATTAACGCTTTAATATAGCTAATTATTTTAACGTTTTTTTTAGCTTAATTTTTTATTTAGTAAGCTATATATTGCTATATTTTAAAATTGTTATTAAGTTTAAAAAGTATATTAATATAAAGTTCTACTATAATAACTTTAGTTTTTAATTTAGCTATATTTAATTTTAGTGCTAAAGCGTTTAATAATTTAAGTTGTGCGTTAAATGTATACAACTTATAAAATTAGCATTTTATTTTTAAAAAAAAATAAACTTTAAAAAGCATAAGCAGTAAATGCATAAGTTTTAAAAACACTGCTTATACTTGTTTTATTTTAAAATTGTTGCTTTTTAAAAAGTTCTTAGGTATAAATGCCTTAACATTATTGCTAAGCTGTTTTAATATATTAAAACTAAGTATTAAACTTATTTTGCAAAGTTTAAATGTTAAGTTTTTAATAGTTAACAATTTAATAAATTTGTAATATAATTTGTTAATATTGCTGTTATTAACTTTTATTAATAATAATAAAGTAAATTAAAAAATAATTTATATATTATAATATATTATAAGTACTGTGCCGATTTTGGGTAAAATATGCAAATCTTAGCTAAAAATTTTTCTAATGTTTATACTACTTAATTATTAACTGTTTTATAAATGTATGCACAATTTTTTATATATAACTTAAAATAAAAATATAAAATATAATGCTTTTAATTATAGCGCGTTAAGAAAAGAAACTATAGTAAATAAAACTAGTTTATAATAAGTGTTACCAAACTGTAGTCTTTATAATACTATAGTTATTAGCTTATTTTGGCCGGGTGTAATAGTAATTAAACAAACACAGCTGCTTAGCAAATAAAATAAAAAATAAATAATTAGTAAATAAAACTAATCTAGTTAAAAATAAAAAATAAAAATAATATAAATTAGTAAATTATTTAGTTTAATTAACAAATTTGGTAATAATTTTAATAAACAACGCAATTAGTAAGTAAAACTAGTTTAATCGTAAAATATGCCGGCAAAAAAATAAGAAACTAAAATAAAATAAAAGTGTAATTACAAAACTTACTGCACTATTTAATAAAATCTACTAAAAGTAGTAAGGTAACTTAGTTTATAAAAACTAGTTTATTTACAAGGTGGGTTTTTAATATATAAAGACCCCCCGTCTGTTTATATTAGTACTATAATCGATTTTATAAATAATAATAACAGCTTTAATATTTAAAGTTAAGTTTAAATTTATAGCTTAATTAGCTAAAATTATTTAACTTTTATTGCTTTTATATAACATTACGTTGTTATAAAAAAAACGTAGGTTTAAAATAAAAATTATGCTGGTTAAGTTTAGTGTAGCGCTCGCTTATTTATAGCATTTGCTTATTAATTACGTTAAACATTTTTTATATAATTAGTTATATATTTATTAAAATATTTTATTTAATTTAAACTTTTTTTATTTATAATTTAGCTATTTTTTATTATTATAATTTTTTAAAAAAGCAGTAAAAAGCTGTTTATATATTAAAATTAAAAATAAGTTAATTTTGCTAAAATAATATATAACAAAATAATATAACTATATAAAAAAATAGTGTAAAATATAAATAATTATTTATATAAAAGTAAACTATGTTTAATAAATATTTAAATTTTTGCAAAAAATTTACTAATAATTAATTTAGCAATTAAAACATATATAAAGCTTAAGTTATTATTATATAAAAATTAAAGCTTATTTAATACTAACAAATAATATATTGCAATTATATAATAATTAATTAGCTATATTTTTAATATTATATAACGCATCCCTCAATTGACCGGATCACCCAATTGACCGGATCAGTTTCGAATTCCGTACTATTTTTAAATTTGTTATATTAATCTTTTAATAA
>MU377368.1:0-22760 GCA_022495195.1 Xylaria digitata
TATAAAAAAAATAAAAAAAAAAAAAAAAAAAAAAACACAAAAAAAAAAAAAAAAAAAAAAAAAAAAAAAAAAAAACATAACAAGCTATATACTTTGTTTTTAAATCAGCTTGCTAAATAATTTATGTTTAAAACAACACGTTATTATAAGCCTAAATATTTAAAAATTATTTAAAATGCGCAGAATTTTTTTATTAGCTAAAAATTTTTATTGTTTATACTACTTTTTTTATTATTTACACTTATTTCTTATTAATCCTAATTAATTTCTAGCTTTTAATTTTATATTACACTTTGTTATAATTTTATTTTTAATTATATTAGCATTACTTATAACAACACTTAACTTTATACCTAAGTTAAAACAACTTATTATAAAAAAAAAAATAATTATTATAATTTAAATACATTATTAACTAAACTATTAATTAAAGTATGTTTTTCTTAATTTTGTTTGCTTATATTATTATAATTTATTTAAGTATGCTCCGCATACTATTCTTTGCTTTTACAAGCTTTAGTTTTATATAAAACCTATTATACAAAATATACATTATATTGTACTTAACCTTAAAAGACTTTTTAAACGTGACAATTTTCTTATTTATTATTTAAACTATTTGCTTTATTAACTTTATAAAGCGTATTATAATTATGTGTTATTTATTTTGTAACCGTATTATTTTTATAACTATAACTTTTGCGCAACCTTTTTTTTTTAAAGTTTTTTTTTGCGCTTAGTTTGTTTTTCGGGAACCTTTTGCTATTAGTTTATAACACTTTAAAACATAAACGTAAAAAAGTTAATAGCTTTTATTATTTTTGCATTTATTTTTTTAAGTAGCTTAATTTATTTAACTAATATAGTTTAACATATTTTAACATATAAATACTTGTAAAAAAAAAAGAGCAAATAACAACTATTAATAACATATATTTATTATAAGTTGTATAAACAAAATATTAATATTTTATTAACAACTTAAACTGTTTTATAAATATTAAAACTAAAAAAAAAGCTTTAAAACCGTTAAACAAACTTAAACAAGCTAAAAAAAAAAAGGTATTAAAAAACAATAGTTAAAAAATTATAATAAATTATATATAAATGATACGACCCTATAAGGGGTGTATCCCCACGCGCCGTAGCGCGTGTGCCATTGTGTCACTGTGCCATTAAGTTATTGTGACAGCCTGGCGGCTGCTAAGCAGCTGGCACACATGTTTATAATTAGATCTCTCTCTAAGACTTAAAGTCTTGGCTTTTCCTTTTTTCTACAGAGGTTGGGGCCAAAAGTCTTTATCAGCTTTAACAATTGAATATAGTGCATATTACATACTATATACAGTAGATGCTTTTTAATTAGGAAAGGCTTCGACTATTCTTGTCAAACTGCTAACAGCTTAGCAAATTGCGTATCGGTTTAATAGCGGTCTGCGAAATAAAAAATATGTTAATATCGGGCTATTAGCAGTTTAGCAAAAATAGTTAAAGCTTTTTTTAATTAGGAAGCATTTACCGTATGTAGTATGTAATATGCACTGTATTCAATTATTAAAGCTGATAAAGACTTTTAGCCCTAACTTCCGTACATTTTATACTTAATACACATATATTTTACTTAAACCTTAAAAAGCACTTATTAATAAAACGCTTTTTAATATATAATAGCTAAAGTATAAAGCTATATATAATATTTGTTATTAAAAAAAAGCAAAATAAAAATAAAACAATTAAATAAGTTTTAAAATTTTTTAATAAAACATTAAAATTAGTTTGTTTAATAATAATAAAAATAATAATGTTAACATATTTTTTATTTAAATTAGCTACTTTTTTAAATTTTTATAACGTGGTTTATAAACAAGTTACTTATTTAAATAAATTGCCTAGTTTTTTAACATTTATTTTATAAAAAAATTTTTATATAAAATTTGTTTATATGTAAAAATAACAATAAAGCTATAACTTTATTAATATAACTTTAATAAGCTTTAAACTTTTTTTATTATGAATTTAACTAAAAAAAAATATAAGTTACTATTTTTTTTTAAATATTATTTAACTTTTAACGTAGTTTATAAGCGAGTCGCCCGGTTTCTTAGCACTTACCTTATAAGGAAATTCTTATACAAAATTCGTCCGTGCGTAAAAATAACGATAAAGCTATAACTTCACTAATATAACTCCGATAAGCTTCGGACCTTTTTTATTATAAATTTAACTAAGAAAAAAAATAGGTTACCACTTTTTTTTCTGATATTATTTAACTTTTATAGTTAAACGTAAAATTACGCTAAAATATAACGTAATTTTTGTTTTTTAAATATTTAAAAGTAAAAGTAAAATAATATAAAGAAATAAAGTGGTAACCTATATTTTCTTTTTTAGTTAAATTTATAATAAAAAAAGTCCGAAGCTTATTAAAGTTATATTAGTAAAGTTATAGCCTTATTAGCAAAAGTACTTTTTGTATACGGAATGTATAAAAGGAATACTGCTAAGCCAAGTGGGCAACTCGCTTATAAACCACGTTATAGTTAAACGTAAAACTATATTAAAATTTAGCGTAATTTTTGTTTTTTAAATATTTAAAAATAAAAATAAAATAATATAACGCATTTTTTAATTAACTTAGCTGTTTAATTAAATAAGCTACCTTTTTGCTACATATTATTATATAATATTATATATAAACTTTTAAATAACTTTACTAATAAAAATTGTAAAAATATAAAAAAAACATTATTAAATTTAAAATTAAATAGAAAATTTAAATATATTAAGCTTTTTTATATATTTTTTTATTTAATAATAATAAAAATAAAAATATATACAATTTAAAAAATAAATAACTTTATAAGTTTTAATTTTATAATAAAATAAATTATATTATTAGATTTATAACTAAATAAAAAATTTAATAGTATTTTTAGTTATTTTATAGCTAATTTATTAAGCAAGCTATTAAGTAATACGCTAAGCAGAAATTATTTTAACGCTTATTTTAGCGTATTGCTTAATAACTTGCTTAATAAATTAGTTATAAAATAAACAAAAATATTACTAAATTCTTTATTTAGTTACAAATTTTGCAATTTATTTTATTTTATTATACGATTTAAATTAGTAAAGTTATTAAAGTATTACGTAATAAAGTATAAACGATTTTTATATGCGTTTTAAAGGTGGCCTATTTAATTAAGTAGCTAAGTTAATTAAAAAATGCGTTAAAGAAATAAAGTAATAACTTATAATTTTTTTTTTAGTTAAATTTATAATAAAAAAGGTTTAAAGCTTATTAAAGTTATAATAGTAAAGTTATAGCTTTATTAGTTAAAATACTTTTTGTATACAAAATGTATAAAAAAAATACTGTTAAGCTAAATGGGCAACTTGTTTAAATAAACAACTTGCTTATAAACTACGTTATAAATATTTGTTTATAATTTAATAATTATATATTTAATTAATTAAAACTATTTAAAATTTAATTTATTAAACGTTTTTATATTATTTTAATAAGTTTATATTTTATAGCGTTAAATATAAGTTTTTTGCTTTTTTATATAACGCATCTCCCATTTAAACAGGTCACCCAATTAACCGGGTCACCTTAAAACCCATATAAAAATCGATATTTAATTCTTTAATAACTTTACAAATATTATAGCTATTAAAATGCAGTTTGAAAATTTAAACTAATAACTTAATAAAAAATCTAAAAATATTTTTATTTATTTTACTACTATTTTATTCAGGGCTTTACGAAAAACCACGCTAAAATTTTAGCGTAGTTTTTAATATAGCTATAAATAAAATAGCTAGAAAATTAGAAAAAATATTTTTGAATTCTTTATTAAGTTATTAGTTTAGAATTTCAAACTGCATTTTAATAGCTATAATATTTGTAAAGTTATTAAAGAATTAAATATCGATTTTTATATGGGTTTTAAGGTGACCCGTTCAAGTGGGAGATGCGTTAATAATTGTTTTAATATAAGTTATAATATGCTTTTTTTATTTAACAATATTTTTAACAGCTTATAGCTTTTTTGCTTTTTATATATTAAATAACTTTTTATTTTATAATTAAGTTTTTTTTATATAATAACGTTAATTAAGCTTATAACTTAGCTTATATTTTTAATAATAAATATTAAAATTATAATTTAGTTTTAGCTAAATTATTTAAAGTAATAAATTATTAATAAAATAGTAATTAAAATAATTAAACAAAAATTTAGCTAAAAAATTATATATTTTAAATTAACATATATTATAAGTAAATTAACACTTTAGTTTAACATATTTTATAAACTAATTTATATATAAAAATATTTACTTTATTTTATTATAACTTTATAAAAAACCGTTATATAAAAATAAACTTAACGCATTTTACAAGCTAGTTTTACACTTTTTTTTAACATATTTTGCTTGCAATTTTTTATTTAAAGCTATTTATTTTACTTTTTAATAACTTTACAAAAAAAAGTTATATAAACTTGCGATTTAAATTATTAAAAATATAACTAAATAAAGCATTTAAAAAAAATTTTTTTTTTAAATTTTATAACTATTTTATTTATAGCGTTATAAAAAACTAGGTTAAAATAATTTTTGCAATTTTTTAAACTTATATATTTTTAAAAACAAAATAGCTATAAAATTAAAAAAAAAAAAAAAAAGTTTTTAAATGCTTTATTTAGTTATATTTTTAATGATTTAAATTACGGGTTTATATAACATTTTTTCGTAAAGCTATTTTAATAAAAATTAGTATAAAAAGTACGTTAAAAAAGTGTAAAACTTGTTTATATATAAAACTAGCTTATAAAATAAATTAATATTATTAAATTTATAATTAAATAAAAAATTTAAAAGTATTTTTTATTTATTTTTTTTTAGCTATTTTATTTAAAGCGCTATTAAAAAGTACTTAAAATAATTTTTGTAAATTTGTTTTTTAAAAGTATTTACTTAAATAAAATAATTTAAAAAAAAAAAAAAAACTTTTAAATTTTTTATTTAATTATAAATTTAATAATACTAAATTTATTTTTATACAACTGTTTTTTATAAAGTTATAATAAAGTAAAGTAAATACTTTTGCATATAAATTAGCTTATAGGGTACGTTAAACCAAAGTGTTAATCCGCTTGTGGTATGCGTTATTTAAGTTAAATAACCATTTAAAGTAGAAAACGGCTAATGTAGGTGGGTTGGAAGAGACGGACTAGCCGGGTTCCTCCCCGGAGTGGCCCGCCGGCATTTGTGGAGAGTATGCAGGCTTGGCGATGGTTTATAGTAACTGTTCAGCTTGAGTGCAAAGTTATAATGTGCGCACGGACGTTTTTTTTATGAAAAAAAAAGTGTCAATCCGCTTGGGGTGTTAATCCGCTTGTGGTATGCGTTATTAGTATTAGTAAATACTAGTGTAGTATTAGTATTAGCTGTTACTACTACTACTGTAGTAATACTAATTTGCAACCCTGATGATAGGTAACACATACCATACCCAAACGGTATGATACCGCATTTCAGCTCATTCTTCCTGTTGAGGAGTTCATCAATAGATTTCTGCATGGCTCGGCTTTTCGGAGTGGGCCATTCGGAATGTCCGCCGACTTGCTCGAGTTCTATGCCGGATGGCTGGCCGCTCATAGAGGAGGACTCATGCCATCGTCACGATAGCGTCAAGATGCAAATACCTCCAAGTTCAGAGGGAGACGAAGAGCCCCCAGATATCAAGATTTTCACGCGTTGCCACACCTCATCATAGGACTACACACAATGGCGTGCCCCTATAACATATTCAATCGATTAGTGTCGCTTAGGAAACTGATGTCATTGTCGTCTCGTACCCATGCGAGACTATTCACATGCCGTAATGAGCTAAGTGGTTACCTACTAGGTGCTCTACTTACGCTGTTCGTCAGTTGCCTCCAGGGACAGAAGAGCTGTCGTTCGAGTATATATATCTCCTTGAGCACCAGAGTGAAGAAGCCGTGATTGATTCATCATTTACACACACGTGATACCTATAAGCCGTCATATCCGTTCCAAAGACTAGCCCGACCAAGTTTCATCAAAACCGACCATGTCGAGATTTGATCCGACCAAGCCCATCGACGACCCAACCGTCTGGTACCCAAACCCTGACCTATGGGTAAAGACTAACCCTACACGAAGTGATGATGGTGATGATGATCAAGCATTTGCACTCGATTCTTCCGACTTCGCCGCTCTCAACCGTTACGTCTGGACCGCCAAACTACTACCTACTGACCGCGAGTTCTACAAGAATGTGATCGGCATCGTGGCTAATGATGAGCTGCCTTCTAATGTATGGGCCACAGCTGATAAAGTCATCGAGACATATGGTGTAGTAGGTGCTTTGGCCTAGTATACGATGCAGTCTGATCCCTAACCAAGTGTCTCTTTTCTTCATTAGATGCAAAAGGAGGCCGATACGTTCCTTTCCACAACCTGGGAGGATCTGGTTACCGTCTCCAACAAGATCTTTTCTTACGCCCAAGTCAGTATATCACTCCCTCCAAAGCCGCTTCAGCGTCTTTGAGAATGATGACAAAGTCTTATGACCCAATAGGACGCCGGCGGAGACGAGGAACTCGAGGACCCCAACAGAGAGACCTCGTACTACCGAGCTATGTTGACCTGGGTGACCGACTGGAATAACGAGAACGATAAAGACAACCCCGACCAGAAGAAGCTCGATGAACTGCAAAAGAATATCCAAGATGCCACCAAGGATGAGATCAAGAACGCAGATAACCTCCAACAGAAGACTGATACCGCAAGACAGGCCCTCGGGGTGTTCCACGATGCTTGTAAGGAGCACCAGTCGGATCTCGAGGGCAAGTCGAAGACGCTGATGAATCTGCTGGAGGGGGAGGACGGGATCATCGCGCAGCTGAACGACGAGATTGCGGAGTACGTAGAAGAAATCGAGGACTTGAATAAGGAAATCGAGCAAGGCAAGCACCTACCCCAACCCATCCACTCCACCTCCTCGTGCTGTAATGCTTACCTTTCGTGTCTCTCGCCGTGATCTAGATCGCAAGAAGATTCGAGAAACCGCATACTACGTCTGGCTGTTAGTGAAAACCCCCACTTCATACCTAATTTAGGGAAACAACATGGCTCACACGGCTACAGCCCGATGATAGGCACCATCGCTGGCGTTACCGTGGATATAATGGCGGAAAATGATATCAAGCGCCTGAGGGCGGCGATAGAGAATATACAGAGTAGGATCAGCCAGGACAAGGTTAAGCTGCAAAGCGCCATGAGAATGAGCAGTGACATTAAGTCGATGGGAGTGAGTACCAGTTCTAAATCCCCATTCCGCCTCTCTCTACGCCTCTTCTCTGCCCTCCGAGGTAGCAAAGCTGATAAGAATGTCTCTTTCCAAGACCCATATGGATAATCTCGTCGACGCTATTCAACCAGCCATAGCGACGCTGGAGAAGATACAGGGCGCCTGGGGTGCCATGTCGGCCGATCTCCAAAGTCTCCACGACTTGTTCGAGGGCCACATAGATAGGATCCCGGGAATTACCCTAGAGAGATTGCAGCTGAACCAAATTGTGGCTCATTGGAACACGCTTCGGGACGACGGTAAGTGAAGAAAGAAGAGAAGAAACACCCGTCTCGTACAGCACGCAATGCCCCCTTTCCCCTTTCGCCCCTTTCCCTTTCTTGCACCGGCCGTCTAGTCCGAGAAGGCAAGCAACTGACGCGAAAATGCAGTGGATATCTTCCGCAAGAATGCATACATGACCACGGAGCCCCCGCGGGATACTATCGAGGACTTCCTGAAAAAGCTAGACGAAAAGTCGGCTAGTAAGTAGAAGTGAGATAGCAGAAGGGACCAAGGTTGTTCTCGTTGGTGGAAGTGAGGCGAGAGCAGACTGCTAGATGAAAGCCTTAGGTAGGGAGGAGGACGGCACAAGCATCGTTCTAGGAATAGGAGGACACGCTCTTTTAGTAACTATAAAATAACAACAAGTCAATAGTTCCCTCGTTTTCGAAGGTTATCCGTAGTCAATGATTTGTGCCTGCACCTATGTCTATATGGTCCATAAGCCTGTTGCCCATCTACACATATAATTGCAACTATACGTACAGATAGACAGCGTGATCACCCATCTACTATGTGGACTTCCCTGCGTTATAAAAGACGATAGGAGCTTCGTTTCCAAACGTCTAGTAATGGGTTAGGATAACAGAACCACCAGACTCAAGCCACCGCTAACGAAAAAAAAAAAAAAAAAAGAAAGAAATACGTTATTAGAAACCCTGTATAAGCATCCCTCAAATTACCTCAAGCAAGAAGGCGCCCCAGCAAAGAAAGGAGTGTCAAATTACCCCGCTATGTCACACCTTCTGGGATGGAACAAAGAAGGCGCTGTGTACATAAGCGTATGTATTAGTTGGTGATAGATTAGGCTCTTTG
Organism: Xylaria digitata; assembly: GCA_022495195.1. Lineage (NCBI taxonomy): Eukaryota > Fungi > Ascomycota > Sordariomycetes > Xylariales > Xylariaceae > Xylaria > Xylaria digitata. Next base: position 8,483 of record MU377368.1, read on the forward strand.
CGTAACAACGAATGTTTATCACCCCCCTATACTCAGGTCGTGACACGCTATGTAACTTCCTACTAGCGTTGACCGTTTCTTTCGGCCGGAGTTGCTGTTGGGCAGTGACGAGGAGGGATGGGTGGATTTTTCGTAGATGAACTTAAAAAGAGCAGACACTCATTAAAAATACCTGGTAGACGACCCGCGGAACTTTTGAACATGCTTAGAATATTAGCTCATGCCGTATAATTCTCACTAGGTTCTTTAGTTTACATGGCCTGTCTCCTTAGTATATCAGCTCATCGTATCATTCGGCAATTCATTATAACAAGGGATAACCTATTATCCGTGTAATTCCATGTAGAATAAAGACATAACGGACGATGGTAAAACAGAGAACAGTAGACACCAAGGTCATCGTAGTTATCGTAACCTCGTTATAATGAACACGACTCGAGATGGAGACACTACTTTTCTCCTGGTTCGATATAGCACCAACTAATCGCCTATTCTAGTATATCTACCGTGGCCTCACTCACCCAAAAGTCCAGAGCGGTGTCCGTGTTCCAGGGGTAATCCTGGATATAGGACCCTTCCCCTCTCTGATCTACCAATATCTCATCTTTCGTCACCGGAGCCCACCAGCATCCCCTGAGGGCCTCCATATTTAGGCTTACAGAGTATGAATGTCCAGGTTCGAGACCATCTACTCCTGTAGCTTGAGTAGAGCGGCGAATTTTCCGCTCATTGCCATGCTCGTCTCGCTCCCAGCCACGCTCCATGACAGCGCGTGGGTCTGGCTTGATGCCTCCGCCGCCGCGACCGAAACCTTTAGATGCAATGACTCAGCAAAGTATCTCTCAATCATAGCCATCCCAAGTCAGGATGAGCTGCGACGATGTGGGTTTGTTCTGAGCATGACACGTTGCATTTCCATGCCGAACCTGGTGTCACTAGGAGGAAAAGAGGTGCTCCGACATACCTGTCGACAATTCTACGGGGATGTTGGGTCGCAGAGTGAGGAAGAATTGTTCGTCAGAACTACCTCGTACTCTCAACTCTGGTCCTCTGTTGATCATGAGATAGGTTGTTCTCACTGGGTTGCCAGTAGTCAGATCGGTGATGACATATCCATTACTTGTAAGGGCCCCTTTAGGATCCAGGGGTCTGCGCCAGGTATACAGGGTGATTGAATGTTGGGCCCGTGATGTGACCGTAATCACGACTCTGGGTGGTTCTGGTTGCGAATAGGAATGTGTTGACCTGTCGAAGGATACTTGAATATCAACCCGCGGAACATGGCCTGACTGCTCGGCTAGTTTTGGTGGATTTATTGAGGTCTCAGTCCCGAGCCCCTTTTCGTCTTCGCTCTGTGAAGCCATGAGAATTTGGAAATTAACGTGCGATCGGTGAGAGTATTCCACGTGGGCGATACATAGATAAAGCAGGTGAATTAACCGAGGGGACGCAGATTTGCGACATTAAATCCTGCTCAACTCCTACGTCCATTCGTGAATGATGATGAGAAGGATGAGTTCCGTGACATGATTATGTGGAGGTGCAGACGCCCAGTTACGTCATGTGTACCCGGATCCAACCCCGCGGAGAAGTGGGAATACCAGCTTATCTCAGCTCTCCTAAGCTTCGATTTGTTTTCTTCAACTACCTAGGACATAGGCGATCCATCTGAAAGCGCGGAACCATCAGGCATCAAACATCGGCTGGCCTTTCAGGAGGGTGTTGTCATTCAGTTAGTAGATTTCAAGATACAGTTTCCACTTACCCAATTACCGTTCAATTACCACATTTCAACCAAACGTGTTGCAGGAGACTGTCGTCGAGTAAAATCAAGCCCCAATGCCAAAATCGAGAAAATATGATATATTTTGACTCAAGATGAGCGGACGTTAGGCAGAACGAATTCTATCATGTTATTCAAGCCATAATAGAAACCTCCTAATTTTAATAAGTAGCACACAATCATTAGTTGCCATTATTCTAAATTAAGAAATGCACTCCAAGAATGCGCCTTATCAGACGTCATGGACCCCAAAATCCATGGGTAGATCTGAGTGTTGGTTACTCAGCATCCAAACAACTGAAACTACAAGGGGGTAATAAGGATTAACAAGGACAAAGCCAGTCGCTTTTTACTCTCGGACGAGCCGTTTTGGAATTCATCCTCACGTCAGATGCTGACAGAATCCAGCCTCGTGAACGCGTCGATCTCCTTCAAATTATATTTTTGGTTGTAGGCTTTGAACGAATCTATGGCATTATGCATCAATTCTCAGGTTAGAAAACATGCTATAGGTGATTCCTCTATAGGATACCAAGCACAGCTCTGAAGCTTGATCAGACTACATGACTTATACAGCTATAACAACAATGCCGGGCAACTAGAATATAAATACTGCTCAATGTCCCATGCCCAGGACTCATTAGCTGCTCAAACAAATCAGTCCCAGCTATCCATTGCTCTGGTCCCCTCGCCTTTCACCAGAGGATTCACAATCTTTTTTCATCAACAAGATCAACACTTTATATTTCTAGGTACCCGAAATCTAACACTTTCGACCGACCATGCGTTATACGGCCGCCTTGCTATTAGCCACCTCCCTTGGCTTGGTGAGTGCAAACCAGTCTCCCAGAGATGTGAAATCAGCGCTCCAGTCCCGCCGAGGTGTGCCTAGCTTCGAGCCCACGAAGCTCTATAGGCGCGGGGAGCCGGAGACTGGTGACGATCTGCCAGACGATCCACCACATCCCAACCAGCTTGACAAAGTAGAAACCGCCTTCAAGGATGCCATCGAGCTCACCTCCTATGTTTTGCTCTTCATCGACACTGACAATGATATCTTTCCCCATTACTTCAATCCCGACGACCGTGCAGAGATCAAGCGAATTTTCTCGACGCTCAACAACGGTGATAATGGCAATGATATGCTCGGCGACATCCTTGTCCAGACCACAGATTCGAACAACCTATGCGGCGGTAGTACCCTGTCTTATCTGAAAAATGGTGAAGCAGGTGCCACCGAGACACCGTACATCGTTTTGTGTCCCAACGCCTTCAAGAAGAAGGCGGTTACGGCACTGAACGGCAAGAGCCCTCAGGATCCTGACGGACCCGATTATTACGCCGCGTGCGCGCAAGACGGCGGCGAGATTGACCAGAACGTCAGCTATGTAAGTGTCAACGAGCCAACCGCGACGTCAGGGGTGCAGTAATGATTACTAACTATCTCCACCAGCTGATGAACACACTCGGGATGACACTACTTCACGAATACTTGCACTATGACAAGATGATCGCCTCATTGTTAGTATTCAAGAGATAACCTGCGCATTGTAACAGATTCTAACTTTTTTCCCTCCAGCTTCGGCTCGATTATAGACAACCCGAACGGCCAGCCCGGATACGGCCCATATAATGTCTATGACAGGCTGGACAAGTCCTTGGCTCGGGTCAATGCGGACAGCTATGCGTACTACGCCTCGGTAAGCGGGAAAATCTGAACGAAGAATTGCCGGTCCCGTAAGCTGACTCCCATACTAGCAAGTTCTTTGGACTACGCTGTGCGGCGTTGAATTCCAGGCGCCTCGCCCGGGCACAGATGACAATGATCCAGACTGTGGCGGACAGGCATGTTCTGAATAACTTGAGATGCCATACACAATGGGATCAGACTTGGCTATTCGATTCCAATAAGTCTCGGGCCTGGGCACTCCGAAGGCTAGAACAAAGGCGAAAAGAACAGCCGCCTTCGACTAAGCTGGGTTAGGCGACTTTTTGTATATACGGCCTTCTTGTTGCTGGCCTATTCTCATGTGGTCTGATGCAATTTTCAAGCCCTTGCATAAACTCTCGCTATAAGAGATCACCACCCTAGATAGCTGCGGAATGCATGGATCCTGGTGTCAAATGTTGGGTTGCATATGTCTCTATAAATTGGCACACGGCTTGAATTAAAGTCAAAGGAGATGTGTTGGATAATTTCAGATATTTTCAAAGTATAACTCTATCATTAAGTATAGCCAGGAAATTATACACAATATACAACTAACGGGTAAGCCATGAGCCAGATCTACCTATACTACAAAATAATCTTTAACGAGTATAAGAGGATAGTTCTGCTACTTGGACATGCTGCTGACTATACTGTTGCGGGAATGTTGGCCGCGTTTCCGTTGCCGTGAGCTCACTAACAGAATTCCGTGTTCTTCGCCGCCGGAAACAGAAGAAAGCGATTGCTGCTAGGAGTAAAGAGCCCCCAATAGCGACTCCGACTCCAATTCCGGCCTTCGCACTTGATGATAGATCTACATCAGCCGATAAAGAGGTAGATGGAGAATTGGAGGATGCTGGTATCGTAATCGTGCGGACAGGGGTTGAAACTATAGTCTGAGTCGTCGAGCTAGATCGAGTAGGTGGGAAATCCGTGCTTTGGTAATGAAGCTGGAATAGCGGCGCGAAAACCGTCACGGTACTTATTAAAGTCGCTGCGAGCCAGACGCTTGAGCTTTCTACAGTCTCCGTTACCGTGGCCGGCACGTAGTAATCGCGGAAATCGTTGCTTGTCCCGGAGGAACAGCTGACAACAGGGAACGATCCGGCGGTGACGACGCTGTAGCAGGTCTGGGCGCCATCGACTCCCGGATTATACTTGCAGTGAAATCCACTGTGTTATTACGCACAGGTTAGGCTCACTGGGATATATGACGTAGATGGGCTTCGGACTCACGTCGGGCAGCAGCCTACCGCCGTCTCGCCGTCTAAAAGGGGGAACTGGAAAGGAAATCCACCGCCCGCAGTCCCGGTCGCAACACAAGAAGTGGCATATCCGGAGGGGCAGGAGATTCCGGGCGAATAGAAGCCCCAGCCGTTTAAAGCGACGCCTGTGGAGAGCTGCGAGTTGCGCCGTGTCGGCCAGCACTGGGGATCATCCTGAACCCCCTGTGCGTTGAAGCTATTATCGCTGCAGGTCTGTGCCTGCCAAAACATCTCACAGGTGCTGCATTCTTGAACTGCTACGGTGCAGTGAGCGGGATATGAGAATAGTGTGGTGAGAGGACCAAGGTTGGTTCGGGCTGTCGTCGTCATCTTAGTAACAGTGTGGAATCTGTGGAGCTCTCGTAGGTCGCCGCTGACGAGTGACTTTCTGATGTAGAAAGGAACGGTTGATTGGCAGCGGAAATGGATGGAGAACCCTGTTTTGGAAGTTGTCAGCGAGATTGGAAATCCCGAACCGGCGCCGCCTTCACGCATTGATGGCGTGAGCCGGCGAGGAGGGCCATTGCCAATGCCTGGTGGGAATATCCGAAAGGGAAATTAACTGGACTTACTAGAGAGGTTCTCTTAGAATATGCCTCTGTATCTTGAATTAATTATTATTCTTTTCTGCGTCAATCGCTAGTTCAGTGCCTTTTTCCCTTCCTCATAAAACACGCGAAGAGAAAAAAACAAGACACAGAGAACCAAAAAAAGGAGGTCGATGGTATGCTGGAAGATTTTTGAATAATTAATTATAGGATTCTGTTTTATTACATGTTGATGTGCATACCTAGAACATACTACCACAAGCCTATCAGAAAAGGGGACAGTGGCAACGTAGCTGATCTTTCAACTGCTTTTTTAGACCCTCCAGGCGGCGTACTTGAACAATCGTCTAAGCCTCTTATTTCCTTTTTACAGGTTACACACTTGTTCTGCACTTCTTTTTTAACCCTTCCCAGCTGCACGCTCTAATTCCCTCCGCCTCTTTCACTATATAGTCAAGGCCAAACTTGAGGTGTCTGCAAATCATGTGTGCGATTTGGATCCAGTCAGGTTGTCCAGATAGGTAACGAATTCTATGTAGTAAGTAGCTCATTCTATTCACTCTATGACAGGCGCATGCATCATACTCCGACATCCAGTTAGCATAACCGTTTATCTACCATGAAACATTTTCGGTATTACGCCCCCAAACACAGCAAGTGGCTACAAATTTGATGTTGGCGTTGAATAGCTCAACATAGGGCGCAAGGCATTGCCTTTTAAAATTCAACAATACAGCCTACCTCCTATCTAAATTCTTGGCACTCTAGGTTTCAGCTTGTTTCTAAAATAATCTGTCCACTAGAATTTTAATATTTAATACCCCAAATATCTGGTTTAGGGGCTGGTAGTGAGGCGCTTTCGGGGCGGTTTTGGGGAAATGGGGTTAGGTATTCTAGGTGCCTAACGAGTTTATTTTACTTATTACGGTGCGCCGGCGGTTATGGTAGAGGTCGGGCAAGGCGCAGTTGGAGAACCTGTCACAGCGCTCTAATTAGTTAGTAGACACTTTCGTACCGAGTGTTCAATATCGCCATTTATTTCATCTTGATTCTTAGCACACAACAACCTTGCGGTCCCCTGCCGTGGGCTAGTTAATTTCTTGTTTCCTCTTGTTATATACAACTGAGCATCGGTCTCGAACCAACATCTTTGACCCGCAAACGACGAAGTAGTATCCGTTCTCGCTAGAAATGTTTCATTTGACAAGTCTATAGGCGTTACCATTCACTGCGCCTTTTCACTGTGAAATGGGCGAAAAGATGAGAGCGGTTGTTGATCGATGTGGCTATCTCCGTGCATAACTCGCCAGCCACTAGGCAAACCAAAAAGGAAAACAATATAGTCTAAGCATTGCCGGCATTAAGTTTGCAATAGAGGCGTGCTTACCTCTAGCCAAGCCACTTAAGCCACTTAAGCCACTTTAATGACCTTGATGCATTACGCTAAAGCGGGCTTCACGTCCTACTACGAATGCGTTCCGCGGATATTTTACGGGAAACCGTGCGTGATATCCTGCAACATATCGAGAGGTCTAGCTAGAGCCTTATCCAGTCGTCAGTGGTGTGTTGGAAGCTTAGTTAGACCGCCCCGTCTGGATCTCTGGATACCAATTCCACTCTAAGAAGCAGTCCATATGAATCAGTATAGAGACAAACTTGCGGTTCGAGGAAAAGGACTCACCTTTATTATTTTCTCTTGCCAGTTCGCAAAGACGCTGCTTTCGCCTCCTAGCCTCAACCAGGGAGTGGAGAAGAGCCTGCGCTGCCTCCGCCTGTGTTAACACGGACAGGTGCTCCATATCAGAGGGGAGACCCCCCCACCATACGGCTAGTTGCTTCTGAAGCTCTCCTATGCGGCGGTCAATGAGGGCGGTATCTACCTCAGGGGAAGTGATGGCCAGGAATTCTTTCAGTCCGACGACCTGTAATTCTTCTGGCCCGAGGCGCTCTAGAAGTGGTGGATGGTCGACTGTAATGGGTTTCCGGCGTGGCCGCACAAAAGCGTAGTGAATATAGTAAGGTTCCTGTTGTGGTAGTATACCGCGGGGTAGCGGGTAAATCTCCTGCGACACGATAACGGTCCAACCACGTGGCACCAAGTCTTGCACTAGCGGCGAGCATGCACTATCATCTGGGAAGGATTCGGGCAATGCGAAGTTTTCAGCGAGGATGGGGCTGACCTGCGCTGCAGATGACGGGTCGGCAGCTAAGGACGCTGGACTGCTGGAAAAGCTAAATACCTGAGCCTTAGGATTAAACATATCAGCGGGTAGGAGCGTGGCTAGATAGAGGAGGAAGCCGGCAGCGAAACGCTCCGGCTTGAGGAGGCCGTCATGCAGCGAAACGCAGTGGTAGATGTAGCTGTCAGCCTGACCACGGAAATCGAGGCCATGTCGAACGAGGATTTGCTGAACAGGAAACAAGTCTAGAATGGTGGCCTGGAAAGCATCACCATAGTGGGAGATGGTGGGGGTTGGTAGCCAGAGTTTTTTCCGCAAGGCACTCGAGTACGCGCTCGCCAACATGAGCTTGGTGCGCGACAATACGGGTGGCCGAGCTGCTAGTTCTTCTAATAGCCGCAAGCCTAGAGTATCGCATTCTTGGGTTGGACTTTGGAGAACGTAAAGGTCGCTCAAAGTATCAAATTGGGAAAGTATATCTGCGAGCTGAGCCGGTGTGCTCCAGACGCTATCGATACATAAGCTAATGGAAGTGAGGTTATCATTAACGTCGTTTTTGTCTATATCTCCGGACCCATACCAGGCCGCCGAGATGAGTCCGGCAGAGAGGTGTTTTAACTGTTCTAGGCCTAGATGATTGTGGTGGGCAAAGGCGAGTCGGACGAGCCGACCAACAGACTGGTTACTAGTGCTACTATGAAGCTGATCAGAGTATTGCTGTATGAGGCCGTGGCAGAGAGGGGCTCGGAAATTGGGAATGGAGCGTACCTCGGCGAGGACTGACTCGTCGAGATGGTCTAGATCGATTGCTGTTTGGATCAACTTCGTGATAGCCTGATCTTGCTGGGTTCTTTCGACACTTAGAGGTAGGCTAAGGGGAGCTGGCAGCGGTTGGACGTTATTATCATTGGAGCTTAGTAATGGCCATACCAAGCTCATCGCGGTCGGGCCAATCAAGGGTATCTGAGCTAGTAGCTCACTTGTATAAGCGTTACCCTCATACGTCGGAACCTTATAAGCGAACTTGTTCATGTACTCAGCCGCCGAAATGGCTCTCCGGGGCCGCGGGTCCTCTATGACCCTCAGATCATCGCCTTCTTCAAAAGCGCCCGGACCCATGGCACCCATAGGCAATAACGCGCTTTTCTTTTCCGCTTCCAGAGACGGGATGAACTTGGCCATATCGACAGTAAACCCGACAACGCCATAACGCACGGTTTCCAAATCGGTGATATCAGCAATAACCATCCCCCATTCGACGCTAGTATCGCGGTACACAGTGGCCAGCGGCTCTAGGAAGATTGGGGCTGTGCGGCGCGTGTGCGGGTCAAAGCCGACGCCCTGGAGGAGACAGGTGGCTATGAAGGGGAACTCGGGCAAGCGCATGCAGTCCCACGGCCGTTCCCGGACCGACATAAGGTCTCGCCGGCGGTGAAACTCAGGCAACTCGGCCGGCTTCGAATGGTGCTCGCCGTACCCACCATCACCGCTTCTTGTCGTGTAGTAGCTAGTCGCAAGTGCTAGCTCGGCTCGGATAGCGACATGATTCGTAGAGTCAGCGAATATTGTGACGATACGTCGACAGCAGCTGATCAGAGGAAACCCCTGAAGAGAGTCAGAGGCGTCATTATCGCCCACGCTAGACACTATGGCGACGGGACGATGACATCCGGCGATCCGGGCCACTACGAAGAAGACCCATGAATTTGGCCCGGCTGGTCTCCCCATAGGGCGCCAGTACGGCTTGAATGGTGGCTCTGCCATTTTTGGACAAGGCGAATAGCCCTAGTAGATCCGACAGACCCGGCTGCACTGCACAGAGGTCAGTACGGTACAGCAGTAACTAATTAGTTAACGACCAAATCCAAAATAGAAGCTTGACGCTTGGAGAAGTGAGGGGCTCGCTCGATGTCTTATGATGACTTCATGCCATTATAGGGGAGACTTGGGCGGATATTCATGCTATTGAAGAAATGGGTCTCGCATAAGATTATTTACTACTCGTGATTTGTCCTATAGTATGGGTCGACTGTCGGGAGACCAACTGCCCACGAGGCGAATATTCATGGATCGCGTGGATAGGTAGTGTAGGCAGGTACAGAATACTGGCCTAACTCTGTCATGCAACCTTTAATTTCCCGTTCATGCGATGGGCTCCAGGCTGGTGTTGATGCAGGTCCCGTGTAATTGGTTATATGATAGCTTATGTGATGACTTATGTTGTGATATAAGGGTGGGAATCTAGGACCCAACAACTCTTGGAGGGGTGAGTGAGACTGCTTAGGAAGAAGGTTACCTAGCCTTTTAGGGAGTAGTTTCGGCGAAGCTAAGTTGCTGTATGTTACCTATAAAGACTGCATTATAGTATTTCTCTATTATTAGGACTTCCGTATGCTAGGATCTGCCAGGAGGAAGTCGAGGCATCCGTTGTCATATTTTATGTTTGCGCTTCTTGCGTAGTGACAATTATGAAGCTATGATATCGTGACGTGACCTACTTGCTTAGGTAAATCGAAGTGTATAGTACTTGTACATACTATAGTACCTATCAGCCAGCCTTGTGGGGTGAAGCTTAGGTACATATGTAGGTACCATTTCCCACCTACATACGCTAAGAGCTGCGTACCTAGGAACCCCACGTCCACTTATATTAGCCATGACCATCATCCGATCGATACTATTAACTGTAGCTTATCAAGTGTCTCCAAGTACGGCGAATTTAGATCCTAGTTCAGCTATCACTTCCAAATACCCATACTCGAAAGAGGGATACATCGTAAGTGACCACGCTTATCAGGGCGTGCTGGGGACTACTTGGTGGAGAATAACTGAAATAGCACCCAAGTTAGGTACCTAGCGGTGTGCATAGTAGTGTAGTCCTTCATGAATACCTAACCTTAGGTACATAACTTACAATAGTAGCCACCGACTCATGCTAGCGCTCATAGGATTCAACCCTATCTTCAGGTATCATCTGTCCGCTTATCCCCGCGTTACAACGCCGCAGTACGGGTTGGGCCTACTTGTACTTTATACGACTAGTCCATAGCAACTCCACATCTACGGCTTGGGTTGGACAGAGTTAGGAATCGCGGGTCGATTATTTGTAGACAAACCTAAACCCAGATTAGTAAATGTTTACTATATATTTTAAACTAACTAACGCATCTCCCACTTGACTTGACCACCCAATTAAATGGGCCACCCCGAAAACCCATATAAAAATCGATATTTAATTCTTTAATAACTTTACGAATATTATAGCTATTAAAGTGCAATTTGAAATTCTGAACTAACAACTAAATTGAAAATCCAAAAATATTTTTTCCAATTTTATAGCTATTTTATTTAGAGCTTTATAAAAAACCATGCTAAAATTTAGCGTAGTTTTTTGTAGAGCCCTAAATAAAATAGTAGAAAAATAAACAAAAATATTTTTGGATATATAATTTAGTTATTAGTTTAGAATTTCAAATTTCATTTCAATAGCTATAATATTTGTAAAGTTATTAAAGAATTAAATATCGATTTTTATATAGGTTTTCAAGGTGGCCCATTTAATTAAGTAGTTAAGTTAAATAGGAGATTGTAACAATCGGGCCCTATTCCTATAGTGTATAAACCTACCACATAGGTTAGTCTATTTATAAGTAAAGATTATCGTATAATTTGTATAACCGAAATAACACTTAGTAAAAAGTAGCACAAAAAGTATTATATAAGTACAATAAGTTGTTATTAAAAGTTAAACTTTTTTATAATAAATTTTAAAAACTTAACTATAAGCTTAAATTAAATAATAAAATAAAAAAAAACTATAGCTAAATATAAAAAAAACTATTTATGTTTTTATAGTATTTTCTTTTTTTATACATTTTTTAAATATCTTAAATACTTTTAAATAAAAACTTATTTTAAGTATTTATTACATAACTTTTACGCTTATAATTAGCTATAGCTTGTTTTTTAGTTTAACCTTTTATTAGGTTTATATTTGCGTTAAATTTTCTTTTTAAGCTGTTTTTTTATTAGTTTATAACACTATTTCTTTTTTTTTTTAAAATTATTGTTTTTAATAATAAATAATAAATGTTTATACCTTTTTATATAATTTCTTTTTTTTTTTTGCTTTATTTTTTGTTATAGCTAACTGTATAAAAAAATGTTGCAAAAAACTATTGTTTAATAAAAAGCTTATAAAACATAATTCCCTTTTTTTTGCTGTTATTTTCTATGCTTTAATTACTATGTTCTTTTTATGTTTTTATTATTAATAACATAAATTTAAATGCTTGTTTACTAAATTTAAATCAAATTGTTGTTTTGTTTATATTTACAATACTTGTTTTTAATATAACGCTAAAAGTTTATTAGCTAAACAACTTAATAAAATTGCTACATAATATAAATTGTTAAAAAAAAAACTAAATGCTTTTAAAAAAGCTGCTACATTAGTACTTGCTTATATATATTGCTTTTATAAACAAAAAAAAATATAATATAATAAAATAATAAAAGCTATAACTTATAGTATTATAAATTTAAAAAAGTTTAAATTTTTAAAAAAATGTAAGCATAAAAAAAAAAGTTATTAAGCTAATAAAACCTTTGCTTTTGTAGCCGCTTTATTTATTTTTAACTAAAACGCTTTTAACTTTTTTTCTGCTTAAAAAATTAACTTTACTTTTTTAGCTTTAATTAATTAAAATGCTGTTAATAAAATAATATAACCGCTTATATTACGTAACATAAATGCTTTTTAAATTTTTAAATGTTTTTTATATATAAATATTTTTTTTATTTAATTAAATACTTTATTATATATATTTTTTAATACAAGTTTAATACTTTTTTTACTTTGTATTTTATTTAATTTTTATTTATTTTAATAAACGTTTTTAATATAACGTTATTTAATGCTTTTTTTAATAATAAAATATAAAAAATTAAATATATTTTTATTTTATAAAATATTAATAATTAATAATTAGTTTTTAAAATAACTTTTTTAATTTTAAATAACGCATCTCCCACTTAGATTGGCCACTTATCTTGGCAGTACTCTGTAATAAGAAATAGTTTACAAGGGTACTTCCACCTACCTTTAAATAACTCTACCAATATAAGTCCTATAAACTAATAATTAGTATATTTGGATTCCTTACTTTATAAGGAATTCAATAGTATTTTTATTTATTTTATAGCTATTTTATTTATAGCTGTATAAAAAACCACGCTAAAATAATCCCTGTATTTTTAAAAACCTTAAATATATTAACAAATAAAATAGTTATAAAATAAATAAAAATACTATTGAATTTCTTATAAAGTAAGAAATCCAAATATACTAATTATTAGTTTATAGGACTTATATTGGTAGAGTTATTTAAAGGTAGGTGGAAGTACCCTTGTAAGTTATTTCTTATTACAGAGTACTGCCAAGATAAGTGGCCAATCCAAGTGGGAGATGCGTTAGTTTAATTTGTTTAAAATCTAGTTTGTTATTAAGTTGCTTAATTCTAATATTTCTTTTTAAAAAATATACTTTATTCTTTTTTTTTAAAATTAGTTTTAACAACTTTAATTTATTATAATATACTTTTATACGTTGTTAAATAAATATTAAATCGTTTTTAAATCTTTGTTATATTTTAATAAGTTTGTTTGCTTAATTTTTTGCTATTAATACTATTGCTTTTAAAATTTATATTTAATTATTTTTTAAATTAAATTTATAATTTGCTTTAAATAATAACATTTTTATATTTTTATTATTTAAGCTGTTATATACAAATTTTGTTACAAATAACAATTTAACTTAATTATTTTATTATTTATTAAAATAATATTGCAAATATTATTTTAACGTTTAATTTAATTTTTTAGTTTATTTGTTTGTTTAAAAATAATAAGCTATAAATAGCTAATGCTTAATTTTTAAAGCTTTTATTAATAATTGCTAATACTTAATAGCTATAGTAATGCTTTTATTTATAATAGCTTTTTTTAAAATGCTATATTTATTAAAAACATATTATAATATTATATACGCAAACTTTTTTGCTACACTTAATTTTTTATATAGCACAAAATGCTTATACTTTATAAGTTTGTTTATAACAACTAAAATTAAATTATATTTAATTTTTATTATTAATTTTTTTAATTTTAATAGTTTAACAATAAAATTAAATAATTTAATAAGCTATAATAATTTATAAAGCTTATATTTTGCTACTTTTACTTTTTTGCAAAAGTTATATTTTTTACATACTATTTTAAATATTTAATTCTAGTTTTACATTACAAAGTTACGTTTAAATTTTTTATAAGTTTTATAAAATTTTTTTTATAAACTATTAAATATTATTACTTTTGTTTTATATTTTAATTATTTATTTTTATTAATTAAACTTAGTATAACGTTTAATGCTAAATATAATGCTGCTTTTTTAATTCGTTTTATTTATTAATTATTAAACAACTGCTTTATATATGCTAATACTAATATAAAAATGCTTTTAAATTTTTTTTAAAATAATATTTAACTTTTTTTTAATTAATCCGTTTTATACTTATTTTTCTAGCTTAAAATGTTTGCTTTTAAATTTTTTTTGCTTTTAATATAAATAATTTTAAAATTAAATTGTAATAAAAATTTTACTTATTTAACTTATTATTTGTTTAAAACTTTAATTATTATAAACAAAGTTAAGTTTTTATAATTTAAATAAACTTTAATTAATATTAAAGTTTTATTTAAATAATGTTTTTATTTTTTAAATGTTTAAACT